>OX596274.1:54677187-54962187 GCA_951394225.1 Harpalus rufipes
AAATAGCGACCCCTAACGAATGGGAAAAGCTAAAGAAGAGGAAGATGTCAGTATCAAGTGTCATTTGCATAGTTTATTTATTAAATAATTATACTGGAAATTTAGAACCTTTTGCAAGAAAATTTATTTTTAGAATTTGTACATAATACACAGGATTGACGGAAGGTATTGTGCTGTCCACATCAGATTTTTGTATAGTATTTTTTTCTATTGAAGTAATTTTAAAATCTCATTGTAAAATTTCGCTAACAATTGAAATTTCACATTTAACAATTCGTGTATTGTGTGTTGTGAATTTTCATTGATTATAGACATTAATAATATATCGTGTCAAACAGTGCGCTTGTAGATTATCTGTCATAATTTTTCTCTCAAGTCTTCTGCAATACAGGCCTTCCGTCTTATCTTTGGTCTTCCTCTGTTTCTTCCACCTTCTATTACTAAGCTATTCATTCTTCTTCCAATATTTGCTTTATCTCTGATATGTTTAAACCAATATAATTGTATCTTATTTTCTAGAAACTTTTAATACTCGAGTTGTTTCCTTTATTCTTTCATTGCTTACCGTATCTTTCCGTGTCTTCCCCAACATCCTTCTCAACATCCTCATCTCTGCCACATTAATTTTTTTTTCATTGACTCTGACATTTGCCACCATCTGTCAGTTAAAATATTCATAATATAGTGGCTGTTTCCATGGTTATAGCATAGCTGGCTGATTTATGAAATTTAATTTCTTTAACTCTATATCCTCTGAATATGAAGAATAAAATGCAATTAAATCGTATAGATAAAAGAATATTCTATAATATTTACAATAAAATTAAATGTGTAAATAATATTTAACAGTGGTTTTTCAAGAAAAACTGTTAAAATCTTCAAATGAGGGTACTTCCGGTTAACCAATTATAACCAAAATCTAATCAAGTCTCCATATGGATGTAAGGAAGAGATTATACCCAAGAATTGTACTCTTTTGAATTCTACTATTGGAGATGTCGCGGCCGAAACCGCGATCACATACACATGCACACACGCACACACACGCACACACACACACGAATACACACACGAACACACACACACACACAAACACACACACCACACACACACACACACACACACACACACACACACACACACACACACACACATACAGACATCATCGTAAAAATAGTAAAATCGTATTGTAGAGACCCTAAAACGTAGTTATTCATTGAAAATTCACCACCGAATTTTTTGACCAAACACAATACCTTCCTTACCTAGAGGTGACGGAAGGTAAAAAACAAGCATAATAAAAATTAAGACTCGTAGTATATTATAATAGGTTTATAATGCCTTCTTACCATTCAAATTAACTTGAAAATTAATTTTAAACATTTTTTTTTCATTCTCGTTTGATAGTAGCAGAACAGAAGGACTTGGCAACGTTGTACGAGACAGCTGATATACAGGAATATATAAGAATATAACTAGAAATATTTTATGGATATAATAAAGCTAATTATTTTTGTGCTTTTTAGAATTTTTGATTACTGAAATTGATAAATAAATTTAAAATAATAATTTTACAAGACTCTCTGATGTGGCATCAGCGAGTAAATTTCTTCGACCACATATATTCAAAATACCGGTCTTTTCATTATTTTTTTAATTTTTATTAAATACAAATTAATTTAGTAATTATTATAGGCTCAATACTCCTATACTTTTATTAGTTAAAATTATAAGTTTTAAAATACATATAAATAGGCATTACAGATCATTGAGAAAAAACGAAGAAAGTTTGCGAAAAAATTATAAACCTTCCTGGGATTTGAACCCAGGATCATTCTATATCTAATAGGATGCTGCAATGAACTGAGCTGTAAAATATCATTGAAGTCAGTGAATCATTCACAAGTGTTTTTGCAATTCGTAGACAAGTACACTCTCCTAACGGACTAGATGAATTCTCAGCTCAACATAGTACTACATTATTGAAAATTTCAGCCTCATTCAAACGTTGAGTGAGCCTGAAAGATTCACGACTTCAATATGATCTTGTAGCTCAGTTGGTTAGAGCATCCTAACTAGAAATAGAACAGTTTTGGGTTAAACTCCCATTAAGATCAATGAATTCTTCACAAACTCTTCGTTATTTAAAATTCCGTATTATCTGTAATGCCGATTTCTTCGATTTAATCAATTATATTTCATCACAAATAATTATTAAAATACATAGTATATTTAGAGTGACTCTGTAGAAACCATTAAAAAACTTCCCCATATTTTAAATATTCCATATTTTTTCAAACTTCTTATATAATGTAAATGTAATATATAAAACCGTATGGACGTTAAATGAGTATTTCAAAAGTATCATACTAAATTTCATGCGAAACTTAAATTTTGAAACCGCGTTATCCTATTTTAACCGTGTGAGAGTGGTGAGTGAATAAAGAGTTATGAGCTGATTTGAATATGTGTTTATAACTTGCAAATACTCCCCGGATCTTTAAATCAATTGAAAACCTTTTGGCAACCTTTAACAAAAATATTGCATGAGCTAATATTAATAATTCTAAGCAATTATTTAAAATTATAACGCATGCATGGAAATCTCTAACCACAAAATCATTGATAATTTACTCAACTGGGTGCCATAACGGATGCAAGCTGTTATATTTAATTATTAAAAGTATTAAATATGTAACATTATTTATTTTTTGTGTAATTTAAGTTTCTTTCATATATTGTTATTCTGGTCAAAAAAATTAAAGTAATTAAAATGTTTGTACAATCGATCTATTTTTGTCGTACCTGTCATCCGTTTCCTACAGAGTCACTCTATGTATGACCAATACTGTACATACTCGTATATTCATACAAACATTAAAATTTTCACGTCAATCAGTAGTGTATTTCAAATTTTTAGGAATTTCATAAATATAATTAAAATAAAATTACTGATTAATTTAGAATAATTTTGTTCCTGGTAATATCACTGTAATTAGAATAGAAATTATAATTATAGGAATCATCCTTTTAGAAGAATTGAATAGATTGAGATAAAATACTCGTGTAATATGATTATACGTTTTAAATCTTGTTAAAAATGCGAAAATGAATTTGATACAGAGTCCAACAAAGCGCTTTTCACTTTGTGCCGAAAGAACCTCGACATAATTGATATATCGACAGCTTTTCAATTTCTAAAGTCGTATAAATGGCGAGGAGCTGAGAAAGAACGAGAAGTGGAATAAAAACCTCGCGCGGCGCACACCGAATCGTCGATTCGCCCAATGGAAACAAAAGCTTACAGATTTAATTTCTCCCAGTACGCAGATGAAATATTTTACCGAACCGAACATTCGTTTTAATTTGACGTTTAATAAATGGCGGTTATTGAGTATAACTCACGGGGAGTTACCGCGGGTGTCAAAATGTACTGCAGGCGCTCGATAAATTTGTTTGTGAGGGCGCCAGTATTTTTCAAACCTTCTGCTGACTTTCACATTCATGTATACAAAGTGCGAAAAGATGATAGACATCACTGTGAAGCGATGGCTGTTTTTAATTTGAATGCTCAACTTGAATTAAAATGTACGAGTAAAACACATTGAATGTTGTAGGTATGTACATAAAATTTGTTTACGGTACGCAGAAAGAAAATATATATTGTTACTGCCAAAGTAGTTTTTAGTTGTATATGTAACGTATAATATTAGAATGTACAAATTATATACAAAAAATCTGTTGTGGCCAGCACAATACTTCTCGCCACTTCCTTTTTTTGGTTACGTAAGTATAGGGCGCAAACAATCATGTTACATTGTTGGCCTTGACAAGCAGATGTGGGGGCCCGTTTCAGAATGATAATTAGTAATTATGTACATAGATGTCAAATGTCAGAATTATGGCATTCTTTCGGCTGTAAAATTTATTACAACAGATTATTTTATATATTATATTTCTTTTGTCTCTAAATCTATAAAATATATAATAAAATATTTAAATGTATGAGATAGAGAATTTAATTTTCTTTAATATTACCAAGAAAAATTTTCAAAAAATAATATTTAGAAATTTTTTTTCAAGAATCTTCTACTTCCGGTTGTCCAATTGTTACCAAAATCTTTTCAGATCTACCTATGAATGTCCGATTGGGAAATACGTAGTTAAATAAATATAAAGTCTTATAGTTTTTGAGTAATCGTCCTTCCCATCCCACACACATACACACATACATACACACGCACACACATACATCCACACATACACACATACACACACACACACACACACACACACACACACACACACATACACACAGAGACATCATCGTAAAAATGTTAAAATCGGAATGTAGGGACCTTAAAACGTGCTTATTCAATAAAATCTGTCTTTGCGAGAGGTAAAAAGAAATTAAAGTTCATTTGATCATTGATTTATATATTATCTTAATAGGATAAAACAATTTATGTTCAACATGGAAAATATTTTATTTAAAAAAATATATTAATGGATTTGTAAAATTTTATAGAATTCATTACGAGTAGGTATACATTAAATTTTAAAGCACAAAGATTTGAATTTTTGGTATCAAACTTTTTGAATTTATACCTTTGGTAACCGAGTAAGGTTAATTTAATGTCTTGTTTAATCTTTGTAGAAGGTAATATCTACCTACTAATTTTCTTGAATTGTCATATCTATCTATTCTGATGTCTTCTTTCCATATACTTATTAAAGAGAAATAATGATACATTTTTTTGAAACTGATGGTAATATGGGAGTAGGTACACTTGTGAATAAATGAGTCGTGAAAGAAACACTAAATAATTGAAAGTTGTAAATAAATGTTTGTTATATGTTTAATATTAAAATTAAATTATTCACCATTTATTCTAAAGCAATACTTTTATTCAAACAAAGAATGACACAATTCCATCACACATAATGTCGCCTCATAACAGTTGTAATAGCAATATCAATCTTGTCAAACATTTTCATTGTCTGTTGCATCCATTTTTCGCGCACAATTATAGTGTGCATGAATTTTTTCCATCATTCGTCACTAGGTTTGTGTCAGTGAGAGTCAAATTATTCCATATTTTTTCTGTACAATATCCAATAGCAATTTCTGCAACGGACATACCGTGTGCGACAGTTTGTGCATTTTTATGCAGCAACTCGTGCGGTATGTTGAGATAACAATATTGCATTTGCTGAGCTGCTGCAGTAACCTATGTGCACGATAGTGAAGTTTGCAGCATAATGTGTCGATAACATCTTTACTCGCTACGAACTTAACACAGTGTTACATATGCTGCAGACAGAATATTTCATTTTGTTGTTTTCCCGAGTTTCACATGAATCTCTTCTAAGATGTCATCTGATCATGAAAACCATAAGTAAATACTTTATCATACTTTCTGTTCTACCTGTATAAAATATAGTAGTAGAACACGGTAGATGATTTATAACATGTGCTAGAGCTGTTAGAGGAGATGTATCAAATTCTCTTATATATTACAGAGCAACACGGAGGAGAAGAATCTTTTATTAAACGCTGACCATATGAGGAGTATGATAGCGGCCCGGGCAGTAACATAAACGACTAAGATTTTTATAAAAAATAAAATAAATAAATAAATAAATATTTCATCACGGCATATTACCCATTGCTGGGTGTGCCAATCTGCTTCGTACACAGATATCGGTAATAATGGAATATTTGTACCGTGTGGCCGCTTACCAAGCGTCACCGCACGGGCACTCATTGCTGGCGTGGAGAGTGCGCCACAGAGGTCAATTTTGTGCCATTAAAATGCGATGTGACTTTTGGCGTCAGTCGGGATCGAACCCGGGTCCCCAGATTCGCGACCAGACACTCAGGCACACGGCCACGAGCCCCATAAAAAGGCAAATTTCATTAGTCATACTAATACTTGAATATTAAATACAAAATATATCTATCATACATCTGCTTAGATTGAGACAAGTTTGTGAAAATCAGCCAATTTAAGTATCGTGCGCGAATATAATTTAGCAATTCTTAAATTGTAATTAAGAAATTAAACTTATTATCACTAATCAATTAAATTTTTTTTAATGAAATTATCAATTTCCTAGGGCATAATAAATAATACGGTTAAATACAAAGCAAACACAAATAACAACAAAATAAACAAAGAAGGCAAAAACAGAAACAAAAGTATATAACAAAGAAAAGAATTATAATTGAAACCCCAAACCATCAATCCATTCAATAGCTTCTTCAGTAGCTTGATGACGATGTTCTACTGGGAAACTTATTTTAGATAAGGTAATGAAATGAGAAAAACTAATGGGAAATAATAAAGTTGCATTTGCAAAAAAAGAAAAAAATGAGATGCAAAGTATAGACAATGATTCTTTTTGTGGACCCCAATCATTTCTGCAATAGCAGATTAACAATTCAGGTTTTCTCACAAGACTAATACATACTTTAAGAAATACAGAAAAAACATTTTTTTTTCCTTTTATTTATTTATAGATGATTCTTAATAAAATTTAAACTGCTTTGAATCACAGTAACACACCGAGACAACATTTTGAAAAATGGCTAACCGCCTCAACATCTTGACACGCAATTGGTTTAGAAAAATTAATATTACATTTACTAATTTTTTTTTATGACAGCAAATAAATTTTCTGTAAGAGTAAAGATTGCACCCTAAATCTATGACGTCGTAAGCAACTTGTCACTCGTTTGCAAACTGCTTAAACCTGAAACAGTTCATGACCATTTGTGTTGAAAAAGAAGATAAATAAAACAGTTGCCTCTGGAGTAATATAAGTAATATATATAATCTGTTATTGTCGTAATATATACTCATATATTATAGCAGAGGAGAGGCTATGGGCGCAATAACGAACTATCCCCTCTAGTGATAAATGTCAGAAAATAGGTTAGAAAAATTGGTGAAAATTATTTAACCCATACTAACTTTATTTTAGAAAATTTCGGCTTATATGAACTTCAGTGTGTCAAGAGATACTTACTTTATTTAAAAAATAAGATGGATACTTATTTTTAATTTTTAAATATGGGTTGGTCCACTTTGCTTTCAAAATATTTGTTTGGTGTGTTATAAAAAATTATTACTCGATATTTTATTACGAACTTTACTATACAAAAAATCGTTTTTTACAAAACAAAATATATCAATTTTTAATCCTTTTCATTGTCAGATGGACCAATTAGTTCTCCTTCGGTTGCCTGTGCTGACGCTCAAAATACAAGTCATGAGGTAAGGGAGGAATAAATTCCATTAACTAAAAGGAGGTCCTTCTTTTTAGCTGCATTTATAGTGTTACCATTTGAGTATAGAAGTGGAAGTTCAGTATCCTTGGAAGCTGATTTTCTTTTACTAATGTCAACTGTTTAAAAAAAAAAACTTCTTTGTTTGAATATTTATATTGAATCGTGTAGGGATAGTCTTTCCTAAACCTAAACCATTGGATTTTAAGCCACTTCACCTTGCTACGCCTTAGAAACTTTTCTGTTAGTTATGTTATTCTACAGTATTTTGGTTGAAAAAAAATTGACTTTTTCATTTCTACCACTGTAAAAGGATTATTCTTTCTAGCATTTTTTATTACTTCATGCCAATCGTCAGGTATAAAGATATGCGGATGAAATTTTTTTCCTTCTCTATGATGCCAAAATCTTGGTCGCAGGGTAAGTACGAATGACCACTTACTAAAAATTTGTGATCTATTTCTTCCAAAATAAAATCTGGAGAAGCAGTAATGTAATTGCACAATACTGACAGCTTTATATTACGATTCTGACCTCCACATTGGTTAGAATACATGATGAGTTTTGTCGAAGTTACATAATTTTTTATGTAATGTAGAAGGCAAAATCCCACCTATTGAGGACCTCTAGACGTGACTGTTTCATCCCATACAAACATGAATGAGTTTTGGTGCCCATGTCATGGATATTGAAGCAGTACGTCCATAACTGCCTTTTATAATAAGCAAATCCAGTAGTTAGTACTAGCGTCGGTAGAGTCTTCATCAGGTCAAAACAAATAACCTAAACTTCCCTTTTTTGCCAGTTTGGTGTCATGTTTTAGGCTATCTCTAGCACTCAGTGCCTTTCTTTGATGAAGATCCTTTTCAATTTCGAGTTGTTTTCTCCTATCTTCATTTGCTGCTATTATCTGAACGCTGAATAATCACACTTCTTACAGTAGTCTGTGACAGGGGGAGGAAAGTGAAAATTAAACTCCTTATTGAACATATCTCGAAATATAAAGTAGGACACAGGATCCCCCATGTCTTCTTTATACACTTGATAAATTTTACCGAGGCTTAAATCCGGAGAAAGATTTTTCCTGTGGGTGCTTTTTTCTCTAGCATAATGAGATTCATAGTATGGAAACTTTTCGATAAATTCCTTCAATTCATTTTTCTTTGGGTTACCTATTCGTTTTGTTATATGGTGGATGTTTGCCACATCTGTCGCATGGTGGTGGTGTTCCTACTGATTTGCGTTTTAGTAGCCTATCGAATCTACCAAAAGAACCTTGAAAAACCGCCTGGATAAATGGTTTGTATACCCTTATGTTCTACACCTTTCGCGTCAGGTAAATAATAAAGCCTGGTCTTTTGTCTCTTAGAGTTTGGATTCTTAGTATAGGTACGCAACTTATTTGTAACTTTAACCAACGTAAATAAATAAGCTGTTTACAAGTTGAAGCTTTCTAAACCATAATTTTTTTTATGCAGTTCCATTTCACGATCCTCTGGAATCAATATTGAGTACCTAGCTTTACAAATGCATACAAACGGCTTGAAAGATTTTGGAAGGACAATTTTACCCGATTTGGTCTTATATTCTTGTCCAGCACACTTCTTCCTTTTGTTCACGTTTCTCTTCCATTTTTCAGGGTTGCGGACTCGCTTTTTCCGCTTAGAACTTTTGGATGTTGTCGACCCGTTTTGTTCAGCGTGCGCTGTTGTAATTGTAAGAGAAATGATTGTTGAAGGAGTAATAAAACATGTAAAAATGTTTATAATTTATTATAACTGTTACTGATTACTGTTATTTTATTTATATTTGTAACATTAAAAAGGATGTAAGTAGATTTTTTTATAAATAAATATATTCTTTATTTACTATGCATTTACTTATTTCTTATCCCGTAGGTAAACATTCATGGAAATAAATCAAAATTCTCGCTGTTAGTAATAAATTAAAATCTAATAATTTGAATTAAATTTATTAGAAAAGTAAATATGTTTGTTATTTTGAGAATAAGGTTTACTTGAATTAGAATTTGTGATATTTATTTCAGTAAAAAAAATTCATTAAATAGCGATTTCTACTCAGTTATATCAGAAATTGTTTCAGTAACGATAGTAAATAATTTTTCTAATTGATTAAGATTGCTTGTTTCTGAAACAGTTAAAAATTAATAGAAAAATTTCATTTTCGTAGTAAATATTTTAGCTGTCACGATATTAGAGTACCTGTCTCGCTATTAGAAGCAACCTATTTTTATCTCTCGCTAAGTGAGGTATTGGATTCATGCTAAAAATCGCATATCCAGATTTTAATGAATAAGCGCAATCCGATTTTAACATTTTTACGATGATGTCTGTGTGTATGTGTGTGTGTGTATGTGTGTGTGGATGTATGTGTGGGTGGATGTTGGAACGATAATTTCTCAAAAATTATAATACATAATACCTGTTTAACTACGTGTTTCTCAATCAGACATTACTGGGAAGTGTTGAAAAGATTTTAGTGATAATTGGACAACCGAAAGTAACAGCTTATTTAAAAAATCTAAATATTATTTTTTTGAAATTTTTGTTCTTGCAAGTATTGAAGAACATTCAATTCTCTATCTGATTCATATAAATATTATATTATATCATTTATAGATTTAGAGATAAAGAAAAATAATTTATAAAATAATTTGTTGTAATAAATTTTACAACGCAAATAATGTCATGGAAACCAATTGAAAAATTAAAATGTTTTGTAACAGACAGATAAATATTAGTGTCAAAAATCCAGAGACATTACTGAAGACTTTCTGGGAAGTACATACATTATATTATTTCTTATTGTATTAATAGTTAAATATTTAATATTATAGGTTTATTACCCTTCAGAAATACTGTCAATTCCAACAATGAATTGGAACATGTGAAAAAATTAAAATAATTTCTTCATAGGGCGCGAGCAGTCATGTGATTTTCTTGGCTTTAACAAGCAGATATGAGGGCCCGTGTCAGAAAGACAACTACATAAATGTAAAATGCATAATTTTCCGTTGTAAATTTCATAATCTCCCAATTCCATAGGGTTTATTTTCATCGACAAGTAAAGTGCACACTCCTGGTGACAAATTAACCACTTGAACTCAGAAAATCTTGAAATTTTGAATGAAAAATTATGTAATGAATAGCTGTCATTCTGACACGGGCCCCCATATCTGATTGTCAAGGCGAACAATGTAACATGACTGCTCGCATTCTATAGAATAAATTTAGAATTAAAAAGCTAAATATAAAGAATAAGTATAAGTACAATTTTTGGTGTAGAGTGTAGACATACAAGAAATGTTAAATACAACACTTACGCCTGAATTCACCATTAATCCGTTGATTAATAATAAGTTTATTAAAGAACCAAGCTGATCAGTACACAGATCAACGTATGTTCTAATTCATCTACTTGATTTCGGAAGTTTTGGTCCTGCGTGTCCTCTGTCAAAAAGCAAAGCATCCCTTCTAATATGACTTTTAATGATACCATGTCTAACAATGGAACAGAAATATGTAATGTGTGCCACGTATTTTCGTCGGTCTTTTTAAATAGCAAAACAGTTGGTACATATACCAAGAAATACTATGACACAAACATCGCCCTTTGTTCTTTATCAGTTTCAGAAAGTGAGGTACACGATTTGAAGTCGTCTCTTGAATAAAGGAGCTGGTTCTGATGGGATCCCGAGCTTCTTAATTTAAAACTGTGCCATGCCTCTTTTCTGGCCATTATCTATAAGTCGGTTATTGAAGGTAAGTGTATCAGCATGTGGCTTATTGTTCCAGTGTTCAATTCGGGTAATCAAAACTCTGTTAAAATTTATCGTCCAATATCAAAACTATGTATATTTGAAACAAAAAATTGAAAATTACTAATAATCATTTATTTGCAGCATTTAAAGAAATTATCAATATTCAATAACCCGGTTTTTATAGTGGACGATCTGTTGAGTCTAATCTCGTTGAATACACAGAGTAGATTCTTCAGTGTATGGATTGTATACCCAGGTTGATGCAGAGTATACTGATCTCAGTAAAGTGTTTGACAAAATAATGTTGATAAATAAATTAGAAATGTATGGAGTACATGGCAATTTACTTAAATGGTTTAATTCATATCTGAATTGGAGGCAGCAATGTGTGCCAATTACGAAATTGTTTTTATTCACTTCATGTAGTATGATACATATATGTATATGCATACATAAAATCACGCATGTGTTACTTACTGGGTTAGCAAAAACCCGAAAATAAGAACAACATCAACATCATACAACAAATTCTCACTCCTAATATATTAAAGTGACCGATTTTCGGTAGCGAAATACCGCATCCGGATCACAATAATAGTTACGAAATAATAATGTAGTGTGATATCTATTGTAAATAATATAATTAATCATTAAACTATTTGTTTTTATAAAAATTAAGTTTTTATAGTTTGAGAATTAGACGCCATGTTACCATTTATGTATCACTACATTCACGTGTCCGGTTAAGGGTTAAGAAAGTTGTCTAAAATAAGTCTTGTGTTTGTGTATGGTTTCGCTAAAACCTTTGAATAATACCAATAGTGTATTATATATACAAAGCTAAAACTTATTCTCATGCATTTTTAAAATAAATCAGTGGAATAGTAAAAAAAGTGTATACGCACATTAATTTTTCGCCTCAAAAGATTCTTCTTTTTCTGCTTCTTTTTAATACATTGAATTATGAATCAATAAACAGGGAATATTGAATAATAATTCATGATAATATTTCATTTCTGTGAAAAATAAAGAATTTCTTTATTTACCGTATTTTTAACCAAAGTGATCTTGCACATTTGTCATGGCGCTGATAAAATTACTAACCACGTTTCGTTTTTACCTTCCGTCACCTCTAGGTAAGGAAGGTATTGTCTTTAGTCAAAAAATTCGGTGTTCAGTTTTCATTGAATAAGCACGTTTTAGGGTCTTTACAATACGATTTTACTATTTTTACGATGATGTCTGTATGTGTGTGTGAGCGTGTGTGTGTGTGTGTGTGCGGGTGTGAGTGTGTGTGTGTGTGTGTGTTCGTGTGTGTATGACCGCGGTTTTGGCCGCGATATCTCCAATACTAGAATTCCAAAAATTACAATTCTTGCGTATTCCTCTTTCTTACAACCATATACAGACTAGATTAGATTTAGGTTATAATTGGTCAACCGGAAGTATCCTCATTTGAATATTTTAAAAGTTTTTCTTGAAAAACTCAGTTAAATATTATTATACCTTAAAGAATACCTATATTATTCTCTATACGATTTGATTGCAATTTATATTTCATATTCAACAAATATATAGTTAAAGAATTATAAAGATAAGAAATTTCATAAATCAGCCAGCTATGCTAACTAAACCATGGAACCTGCTAATATATTCAGGTAATTTCTAGAAAGATATAAGAGAGACGATTACATTGGTATGAACATGTCTTGAGGAGAGATGAATATATTAGAATAAGAATGAATAGCTTAGTAATAGAAGGTGAAGAAACATAGAAAGACCAAATATAAGATGAAAAGACTGTATTGCGGAAGACTTCAGAGAAAAGGAACTAAATGAGGACGACACGCAAAACAAAAATGAGTGGAAGAAGAAAATAAAAAATAGCGACCCCCTAACGAATGAGAAAAACTAAAGAAAAAGAAGATGTCAGTGTTAAGTGCAATTTGCATAGTTTGTTTATGAAATAATTTTACTGGAAATATAAGATCTTTTGCAAGAAAATTTATGTATAGGGCACGCGTAGTGACGTGACTTTGCTGATTTTGGCAAGCAGATATGGGGACCCGTGTTAAAATGACAGCTATTAATTACGTCCATGACTGACAAATGTCATAATTTTTCATTAAAAATTTCATGATTTTCTTATTTCATGTGGTTTATTTGTTATCAGGAATGTGGAATTCAGTTGCCGAGAAAAGGAATCATAAAATACCAAAAAAATAAATTTTAATGAATAATTATGATATTTCGCAGTTATGGACAAAATTAATAGTTGTCATTCTGATACGGGCCCCCATATCTGCTTGTTAAGGTCAGAAAGTCACGTGTCCTATACATAAATTTTCTTGCAAAAGATGCTATATTTCCAGTAAAATTATTTTATAAACAAACTATGAAATATTATTTACACATTTAATGTTATTATAAATATTAAAGAATATTCTATTATCTATACGAATTGATTGCATTTTAAATTTCATATTCAATGGATATAGAATTAAAGAGTTATAAAGAAATTAAATTTTATTAATCAGCCACCTATGCTATAATCATGTAAACAGCTACTACCTATATTAAGAAAATTCTAACTGAAAAGATAATGAATGTGGTAGAGATGAGGATGTTAAGATAGATGTTGGGGAAGACACGGAAAGATACGGTAAGGAATGAATGAATAAGGGAAATAACTCGAGTATTAGAAATTTGTAGATACAAGGCAGACGATTACACTGGTTTGAACATGTTATAAGGAGAGATGTAGAATATATTGAAAGAAGAATGAATATCTTAGTAGTAGAAGGTAGAAGAAACAGAAGAAGACAAAAGATAAGATAAAAGGAGTATATTGCGGAAGACTTGCGAGGAAAGGACCTGAATGAGGACGACACGCAAAACAGAAAAGAGTGGAATAAAAATATAAAAATAACCCTAACGAATGGGAAAAGCTAAAGAAGAAGAAGATATCAGTGTCAAGTGGAATTTGCATAGTTTGTTTATGAAATAATTTTACTGGAAATTTAGAATCTTTTGCAAGAAAATTTATGTATGGAATTTAATACACAAGATCGACAGAAGGTATTGTGCTGGCCACATCAGATTTTTATTACGACTAGAATTTAATTCGTACAATAAAAAGGTGTTTTGTATACAAAAAAACATTATTTTTATAAAAAATATTAATCCATACAACAATGTTAAAGCATACTAGTCCGGATGTTAAGGGAGTTGATGCAAGCGGCTGGTTCATATAGCTTGCTGCCTGACTAAGAGATGTAGCTACCAGGAAATACCCCGCAGACAGTGGTTACCTCATTGGCTCGTGTTTTCTTAAAGTCGCAGTGGTGCGCAAAAAATGGATCTACAGAGCTAATTTTTTTGATGAAGAGTTTGGTTACATATAACGTATTCATTTTTACCTCTCGCTAAGAGAGGTATTGGATTCATGCTAAAAATCGCATATCCAGATTTTATTGAATAAGCACGTTTTAAGGTCCCTACAATCCGATTTTAACATTTTTACGATGATGTCTGTGTGTGTGTGTGTGTGTGTGTGTGTGTGTGTGTGGATGTGTGTGTGTGGGATGTTGGAAGGACGGTTACTCAAAAACTATAAGACTTAAAATTTGTTTAACAACGTATTTCCCAATCGGACATTCATGGGAAGATCTGAAAAGGTTTTGGTAACAATTGGACAACCGGAAGTAGAAGATTCTTGAAAAAAAATCTTCTAAATATTATTTTTTGAAAATTTTTCTTGATAATATTAAAGAAAAATAAATTCTCTTTCTGATACATTTAAATATTTTTATACATATTTTATAGATTTAGAGATAAAAGGAATATAATATATAAAATAATGTTGTAATTAATTTTACAACCGAAAGGATGCCATGAAAAATAGTTGCAAATTTAAATTATTTGTAACTGACAGATAAATGTCAGTGTCAGAAATAATGAGTAATGAAAGAAAAATGTATTTGGAGAATCCCTTAATTCTTGATCTGTGACTATTATGGAGATGACAAGTCTAGGTTGAAGGACTTAAATTTGTTTCAAACATTATGGGACAATGTACACCAGTACTGTAGACTAGAGTAACTTTGAATTGCGAAAAAGCTATCAAATTCTTCTCAAGTAAGTTGTAAATATTGACAAAATTACACATCGATATAAGAATAATCGGAGTGCAATCTATCCGTCACTTTATTAAAGGGAATTAAGGTTATTTAGATATAACAAGTATGAAAAAATAAAATGTAAAAGAAGATATATAAGAATAGATGCACAATCCAGATATATACATTTTAGACCGCCCAAAATTAATGTTTTTACTAGAAGAATATGAGGAGAAAGTAAACAAAGTTGTTCGAATTGAAAATTGCTGTTACCAGCCTAATATTTATATATGGTAAACTCTACTTTGTAATTTATTGTAACATAATTTATGGTAAAATATCTTTATGTTGAGACATGCTATTATTGAATAATAAAGAAGTTTAAACGTCATAGATTTATATGAATATATTATTTGTATTTATAAAAATATTCTTTGCTTTATGCATACAGCCAGGTAAAATATACGGCGAGAGGTTATGTGCTGGCCACATCAGATTTTTCTCTTTGTGGTTTCTTCGAAGAAAATTATGGCTTACTTCTCAACAACACTACGTTATACCTACTAAACAACGACGCTAATAAATTCTTGTAGCACGTTCCAAAAGGTATCCACAAAGAGTTTAGCAGCGTGTCTGTCACTGTCACAAACCACCGACATGGATGTTTCAAAAGTACGCATAAGTGTACGAGCCGCCGTGCGAGAGAGAGAACATTGTTACGTCAATTCGAGCAAACCGTTTGGTTTATATGTTAGTGAGACCATACCCTACCTATTAAGAGGTATAGCCACCCAGAAATGCCACGCAGGCACTATATATTGTGGGTTGTATACCTCATTAGCGCGTATTTCTTATTAAAGTTGCAATATACAAAACCTGCGCGGCATTTCCGGGTGACTACATCTCTAAATCGGTACATATAAATCAAATGGCTTACTCGAATTGACGTAAAAATGTTCCTTCTTGTACAGGACGGCTTGGCACATCTACGTGTTCCAGGTACATATAAATCAAATGGCTTGCTCGAATTGACGTAAGAATGTTCTCTTTTGCCCAGGACGACTCGGTACACCTACGCGTTACTTTAGGAACTTCCGTGTCGACGGGCCTCTGATAGCCACAGACACGCCGCTGAGCTCTCTATCGATAACTTTTGAAACGTACTACAACTTTTATTCTGATTGTTTTCCGGTATAACGTAGCGTTCTTTCCAAAATTTTCTCCAAAAAAACACAATGTAATAAATTCAAGAGGAACATGGATACATTATAATAACTAAGCTCATTTTTTCACTGCAGCATCAAAGAGCTTGTTATTACAATTAATATAAAAACGAAATAAGGTCGCAGATGCAATGGTTTGCGTACCACTATAACTTTAAGAAAGATTAGGATGGCTGCACCTCTTACATTAATTTTTTTTAAAGATGTCCGATCAAGGTCATCTGTATCATGAACGAGTTAACAAATTGGCATACATTTATCTCTGTCATTTGCAATAACTAGATGCGTGTGCGATAAGGATTGATACAGAATGTTTGTCTTTCAAAAATTCATATTGTTTCGACTAAATTAGAAACTCCATATTAAAGCGATGCTCGTTGTTGACAATACTTTCGTTGGAACGTAAGTTTATTTATTAATTCAGATATATTACTTTGATTCATAGCCGTACGAATAACTTTATTTTCTATCAGTGTCACTGACACTGCCATTTTGTCAATATATTATTTCTCACATACTTGGTTTTATATTTTTGAATTTTGAATGCTATTATTGTACCATAATTTTTTATAATAATAAAATAACAATAGTATCTTATGTACCCTCATAAAAACTAAATAAAGGACACTACTGATTTGACAAAATGAACGGAGCTAAAATCTTAATTTGTACAGTACGTAGATGACCTTGATCGGACATCTTTCAAAATTTTTACTGTAATCAGCAGGTTGGTCTAACTTTACCAAATCAAAAGTTATCAAAACCACTGTAGTCGACTACTAGCACAAGGCATGAGAACCATAGATTTACAAAGACTGTCTATAGCGATGAAGGCTGACTAGAAACTGTAAAAAATGGTTTTCTGTATGTATTATTCGTATGGTATCGTCTCATATTGACAACTTTATTAAAGCTCTAAACATCTATATAGTGAACTTCGTTTAAGTGTCTTGGATTAAGCACAAGTATAATTAAACAATTAAACGAACTTACCTTAAGTAAAGTAAATAAATAAATATATTATCACGGCATATTACCTATTGCTGGGTGTACCAATCTGCTTTGAACACAGATTTCGGTAATGATGATGACATAGTTGTACCGTGCGGGCGTTTACCAGGCGTCACCTCACGGGCACTCATTGTTGGCGTGTAGAGTGCACCACAGGAGTCAATTTTGTGCCATTTTAAAAGTCGGGATCGAACCCACAATGTGAAATTAGTGGAACGACATAGTGAACCACTTTTAGGTATCTTGGATTAAGCACTTCGGATAATTCCAATATAACTTCACTAAGGTAAGATTGATTAGTTGTTTAATTATTTTTATTTTATATTAACATACTTTATACTACAGTTTAACCGGCTATCTTTTGACGTGTTTTAAGTCTTAACTTGGTTTGATGAGTCACGATACTTCACTTGGTTGTTTGATTAGGAGTCCGCCAGCTTTTAGACAGTGGAGATGGGCAGGATTCAAACCACAGGATAAGGGAGCGCCACATAATTTTTGACCGGAAGATCACAAAAAGGCCAGTATGAGCGATATAGAAAGTTTATATTACTTACTGGCACTGATGTTGCCTGAAAACGACTGAGGTACAAGAAATAAAAGAAAGGATTTGATAAAACAGATTTTAATAATGTAAAATTTAAATATGTGCAGAAAGCACTGTAAAATATGGCGAAGTATAAAAAAAATGTACAATAAAATAATTACAAAACCAATATGTAGTAAATGTACATGGACAAAATATATTATTGTGCGGAGAGTCCCATAACTCAGTTTCGGGCGCGGGCATAACATCTACGCTGCGAGAAATTGATCAACTTCGTAGCTTGGGCCAGTACAAGCCCGCACGTACGTTCCTGAGTTACAAATCACAGCAATGTGCAACAATGTAACCAAATATAACATCGAAAATACTATTTTATATGAAATGATTTTTGCACCAATAATTCTAACAATGAGCTGAAGGCTCCAATTTACATGTAATACAAAGTACACAATTTTACGAAATACTGAAAGCTTTAATTGACTCCAAAAATGTATTTTTTATAAATTACCAAGTTACACAAATTGATTATCAACAAAAAAAATTCAATAATGTAACCCCAAATAAAGGTTTATACTGTAATCAAAGTCCTCCTAGGCAACAATTAAACTCTAAGTTCTTTCCTCGCAACATTGAGCTCAATAAAAAAGGAAAAACGATATTAACAAAATTTCAATATTTTTTTTGTAAAACTTAAACAAAAAGTCCTGTTGCCAGCAGGCTGCTGGAGAATCGAATTCAAATCTATATTATTCATATAATATATGCCAAAAGCAGCTATGTTAACATTTGAACCACGGAAGATATTTGAAAATCTTTTCATATTACAACATAAATTATTGAAACATTTATTTATTTATAATTTTTTATATTTTTTTTCAATTTATGCAATGATAATAAAGTAATTAATAATAAATAACATACAAGAAAAACTGTTTTCTCATGTTAAAAGCTTATGTCAGGAATTGCTTGGGGAACCCGGTATAATTTATAAACAAAATAAAATTGATTACTCATAATATTATATATAAATACATACGTACATCATTATACCAATAATTTGTAAAATATTTTAACCTTTCATACATCCCATCCCATAAACGTCAGTTTGAGATAAGATGGTTAACATGGTGCGCCGCGTAGCGATTTTTCTGTAAGGTGTACAAATCGTGACCACACTTTTTCTTAGCAACCGAACCAAGTTGAATAACCTAAGTATTGTAGACCGTGCATGCACCGTATATAAACAAATGAAAATATTATTATTTAACTGGCCGTCATAGGTCTTACGGTCCAAATTAGAGTTGTTATATATTATGATAGATATTACGGATATTATGGATAACGATATAAAAATTGTTTTATTACGGGCGTTTTGAATACAACGACGCGTTGTCCTCGTTACGAACGCTTGACACACCCAACAATGGGTAATAAGATGATTTATTTTATTTTTTATTTATTTATTTACTTATTTATTTAACTTATGCATAATCTAGTAGTGTAAATTTCATTTTATAATCTATTTATATATATACCGTTGGATTGAATTTTTTATTACATTCAAATGCTTCGAAATTTACATTGTAATTAAATTTAATAACTACTTCACCAAATTTTGGAAGTTATCGTTTGTTTCTTACTGTGAACTCTGTATTTTTGTAACCCAGCATCTTATTTTTAAAAGTTTTCATTACAATGTAAATTGGAACAATGTATTTGAATGTAACAAAAATTTCAAACCAACGGTATGTAAAAATAGATGGTAAAATGTATTTACATTATTTAATATGTATTTTTGAAGTCAAATATAGCTCTTGAAAATGGTATAAATTATACAGAAACATTGAGAAATTGTCAACTTGTCGTTTTATTCAAATTTCCTGTCCAAATTTCGACTATTTACTTCTTCATATCTACTAATGAGCACTCTCCTCTTTGCATTATTGTCAATATGTATTTCAATTTAACTTATATGGCGAACTGAACCCATTGACTCTTAGACGGCATTGGTCCCACAGTACCAACCTTTTAATCCATTACAATGCATTTCTTGTTTACATTTTTATTTTGTTTAATTTTGCAGTGGAAATACCAGATATTTAATTCAATTAATTTTTGTTTGAGATACGTGATCAAATTAAATATTAATGAAATTATTTCTCTTATTTAGGTTTTTCTTTTGTAAAAACATGTGAAAAAATAAGTTCCATTTTATTTATGAACAATTCTGAATTCGGTTTTCTTTCATTACACATAGTAATTAATAGACGGCGGGATAGCACAGTGGTAGAGTGCTAGCCTCTGGACTCAGTGGTCGTGGGTTCGAATCCGGGTCAGGTCGATTTTTTCTCGACTGATCTTGATCGGTATCTACTCCCGTTACCTTTCCAAGTTGGGATGCAATTAACTTGGCAATCACTAAGCTAATCTGGCACCGGCTAGTGGTTGTAACAAGGGCTTGCTCGGGTGGGCAACACACATGACATCTACGCAAGGAACTTCGTGGCAATTGTAAAAAATTAAATAGATGTTGTGTGTGAGACCACCCTAGGGATATAACCTGTAAGGGTTGAAAATCCTGAAACAATATATATATATATATATATATATATATATATATATATATATATATATATATATATATATATACATACATACATACATACATATGTACATACATACACATAGTAATTAACAAGAGTTACGTCAAGTCAAAGTGCATTGACCTTATCCATAGAAATTTTGTATGACAAAAGAAAATATGATAGAATTTTCAAGAAGCTCAAGATACTTGAAGTTTTACTACTTCAAAGTTCCTTGCCCATTCCAGCGTTTTTTGCGACAACTTAACTCTTTGAAACTAAAGAACAACATTGAAAATTCTATTTATTTCTAAATATTTAAACTTCTTGGGATATTATACCAAAATGAAAATTGCTATCACCTAAAGTTTAAGTGTTATTGTTTCTGAACTCTTATTTGCTTTAGTGAAAGCTGAATTTATTGGAAGGGAAGAAAATATAGTAAGAAAAATATATTCCATATACGTGTATAATATACATAATTTAAACAATTTGTTTAAATATCATTAATAATTAATTATATTTACATTTAGTATAATTAAACATGGGACGTAATTAATTGTCAAATAATATTTGTTGAAAATCTAATAGAAAATAATATTTGCAACACATGTTTCATTATTAGTAAAAAGTATATATAACATTCCTAATAAATCATACAAATGTACATATATTATTAATATTAACAGCGAAATATTTTAACGAGTGTTAGGTATGCATACCGAACTTTTTATAAATATTTATCATTTGAAAGTTTTCGAAATTATTACGTATATATTTTAATTTTAAATATCATATATAAATAGTAAATTACATAGGTAGAATTATTGTGATATAGTGTAGCAAATAATTTAAGTTCTCTTTTACATATACATTTTGTAGAAATATTAGAATTATTATTCGTTTCACCATTTTTTATTTAATCTAGCGAGTATGAAAAGGCACTAGATATGTGTTCGTTTCGCTTAAATGACGCTAGCAGAAAAGATTACGGCATCAATTTTTTTATATGTAACTGCTTCGTTAGTGGATTCTACAGAAACACTTGCAACAGTGTAGTTTTGATGCATGCGGATGTCGGATGCAGAAGCCATACGTTTACTACTGTAACTGCTTGCTAGTGTTAGCAGGGGCGCGCCAGGAGCATGCGGCGCCTGTGTCAAAATTTTTAATGGCGCCCCATTACTTGAAAACATTTGTATCAAGGTTCGGGCACTTTAATTTTTAATTCTCTAGTAGCATTTTAAGTAATACGTCATGAATAAAAAAATAATGAATAATTAATTTGAAATACTATAAATTTTAGGCTTATGTTTAGGGACATTTAAATGACTGTTTTTGTTATATTCTTAACGCATTGAAATAAAAAACACACAAAGATTTAAATAGTCTGTGTAAACTTTTTTTATTTAAAATACAAAATTACAAACACAAGAAATAGATAAACAACAATAATAAATGAAAAATATAATATTTATAATATAAACATAATACATATTATACGGTAAATTAAATACAAACAATGTAAATAAGTCATTAAATAAATTTTACTTTCCTAGCTTTTAGCAAAGAAAAAGTTTGGATAATCATGAATATCAAGTTTATCCAGTATGTCAGACTCAATTGAAATTATTGCGAGATCTGATAATCTATTTTGCGCCATTGTGGAGCGTAAATAACTCTTTGATTTTTAATTTCGAAAAAGACCGCTCCGCGGACGCACCTGACACAGGTAATGATAAAAGAATACGGAGTGCTACAGTAAAATTTGGATAAAATCCTACTAAATCATTTGAATAAATATACTGAATTATTTGGGATATATCTTTTTTTGAATTCGTAATAAATACTTGACATTGTAAAATTTCTTCACATAAATCATCTGCGCCAATATCAGACTGATTTTCATGAGTTAACTTCGCTTGTATTTTTTTGCAGCAAGATAATAAGTATTCTTTATTTTGTAAATTATCTAATGAATATAAAAATTGGAATGAATCCATATGTTCTTTTAATAAAGAAAATCTGTCTTGAACGAAATTAAAGTTTGATCTATTATACAGAAATAAAAATTTACTTTGAATGAATTTTCAGAATTTACTATAGGTTGATCTTCATATTCATAATCAAATTGAGTAGATTTTTTACGTCGTCTTAATGGCCTCGCATTACGAAATTCAGTTTCTATGTCAAACTTTTCTGCAATTAATTTGGAACTTTCAACAATTTCTGCAAACCTAGCATCAGATCGATAATTAGTTAAAAATATATTTAGTTCGTTTAATGCATCCAAAGCAAGTTGCAAATTTGTAGTTTGAGATTGAAGCATTTTACTCACAAAATTTACTTGATTTAAAATATCATACCACACTTTAACGGAGCAAATAAATGTAAATGTAGAAATTTTTTCTCCCAGACATTTTGCTTGGTATTTAGATTGTTCGTCGACTCTTGTGTGGTCATTGTAAATTTCAAATAATGCATCAAAAACTTCTGGTAAATATTTATAGAGGCTTTATGGCATCAATTCTACTTGACCAGCGTGTTTCGGATAAGGGCTTTAAAGTTAAATTAGTAACATGCTTGATTAAGATATTCCATCGATTAGTAGACGCTGAGAAAAATTTGTATAATTCTTGTATTATATTAAAAAAAATTACTGTTTCATGGTTGATATTAGCGGCATCATTTACAATTAGATTCAGGCTATGATTCGTACAAGGAACAAAAAAAGCTCGCGGGTTCAAATCTAAATTATTTTTTTTGTAGGCCAATATTTTTGCCGCGCATATTAGAGCCATTATCATAGCCTTGGCTTCTTATATATTTATGTCTAAATTTAATGTTTTTAATAGATCAATAAGAAATGTTGTTAATCCAGCCCCTGTAACATCTAAAATTGGATAAAATGCTAAAAAATGTTCATGTATTTCAGTCGATCCTAATGCTAAATTGAAATGAAAGAATCGAATTATTACACTTATTTGCTCAATATGAGAAACATCCGGAGTGCAATCTCATATTATTGAAAAATATTTATTTTGTCGACATAAATTTATAATATGATTTTTAATATTAGAAGCCATTAAGAAAATTATTTCATTTTAGATTTTGTCTCCTAGATATGTTGGCATTTTGTGAAATTCAGAATCGCTATTTATACGTCGTGTGTGTTCCGATATAATAGGATCAAACTTTTCTAGCATTTCAATACATTTAAAAAAATTATCATTGTTGCGATTGTAAAGATTATTGCTTTTGCCTCGAAGTGCTAAATTTTGTTTACATAAAAATTGAATTACATAAATTATTCGCTTTATTATTTCATACCATCATTTACTTTCAATGTCTAATATTGTTGTATTGTTTATGCTGTAAATAATCAACAGTAGTTTTATTTTTGAACGATAGAAGCAATTCTGTCCATTTTTACCTCTCGCTAAGAGAGGTATTGGATTCATGCTAAAAACCGCATATCCAGATTTTATTGAATAAGCACGTTTTAAGGTCCCTACAATCCGATTTTAACATTTTTACAATGATGTCTGTGTGTGTGTGTCTGTGTGTGGATGTGTGTGTGTGTGTATGTGTGTGTGTGTGTATTTGTGTATGTGGGATGTTGGAAGGACGATTACTCAAAAACTATAAGACTTTATATTTGTTTAACTACGTATTTCCCAATCGGATATTCATGGGAAGATCTGAAAAGGTTTTGGTAACAATTGGACAACCGGAAGTAGAAGATTCTTGAAAAAAAAATCTTCCAAATATTATTTTTTGAAATTTTTTTTTGGTAATATTAAAGAAAATTAAATTCTTTATCTGATACATTTAAATATTTTATTATATATTCTATAGATTTAGAGATAAAAGAAATATAATATATAAAATAATGTGTTGTAATAAATTTTACAGCCGAAAGAATGCCATGGAAAATAGTTGAAAATTTGTTTATAACTGATAGATAAATATCAGTGTCAGAAATTCGGAGATATTACTGAAGACTTTTTCTGGGAAGTACATACATTATATTATTTCTTAATGTATTAATAGTTAAATATTTATTATTATAGGTATATTACACATACCCTTCAGAAATATTGTTACATCCGACAATGAATTGGAAACATCTCGAAAAATTAGAAGAGTAGGACAAAATTTCTTCATAGAATGAATTTAAATTTAAAAAATCTAAATATATGGAATAGATATAAGTAGAATTTTTTGTGTAGAGTGCAAGTATACAAGAAATGTTAAATACATTAGGGCGCGAGCAGTGGTGTGACTTTGTTGGCCTTGACAAGCAGATATGGGGGCTCATGTTAGAATGATAGCTAGTAATTATGTATGTATGTATATAGGTCAAATATCATAAGTTTTCATTCTAAATTTAGAGATTTTCCAATTCCATGTGGTTTATTTTCCTCGACAAGTAAATTCTACACTCCTGGTGACAAATTAACTACGTGAATTTAGAAAATTTTGAAATTTTTAATGAAAAATTCTGAAATTTATGTACATAATTATTAATTATCATTCTGAAACGGGCCCCCACATCTGCTTGTCAAGGCTAACAATGTAACATGACTGTTCGCGCCCTATACTTATGTAACCCAAAAAAGGAAGTGGCGAGAGGTTTTGTGCTGGCCACAACAGATTTTTTATAGTTAGTAAAGTGAGTGGAAGTTTTTTCATGGCGGTTCAGGTACATTAATATATGACGCCAGTCATTAAATCCCTGAATAAATCTATTTTGCTGAGAAGGTTCGAAAAGTTTACAACAAAAGCAATAAACATTATTTTTCGTAATTGAGTAAATCAACCAATTTCTATTACATTCTTCACCATTTTTTAAGTTTCTCTTATAGTAACTTTCAGAAAATTTTCGACCTAACAAATCGCGCGGAAAATTAAAGTTTTTTATTTGTTTAGGACCCGTTTTTATAATAGCTTGCCTAGATATGTGAGATATTGGTTCCGGCCAAAGCCCTGGGTCATCAAATGCACATTTATTTATTGTATCTGTACCTGTCTCTTGAGTATAGTCCCCAGATCCAAAAACAGGGGTAATTTCTTCAACGATTTGATTATCTTCACTGGGAGTTGGTCCTGGCTGAGTTGGTATTTTGAATTCATCTACACTGCAACCGGGTACTGATTCCTGAATTGAATCTGCCGGATAATCTTGGTCAGCTCTAGTCGTTTGTTTCATAAAATACTGTGTTAATCTTGAAGCACTTTTCTCTTGTTCTTCTTGGCGTCTTCTTTTTATTAATTAAATTTTGATGCCCGGAGAGTTTCTATTTCTTTCTTTCTTGAGACATCTGAATAAAAATATTCAATAAATGTAATTATTCTATTACCAAAAGTCTTGTTTGCGTTATTTGCTTTAGTTTTGCTTTAATTATAGGAAAGTATGAAGTAACATTTTCGAATAATTTCGCTTTTATTGCTTTTTTTCTAGATTTTGCAAACATGATCGCTACCCATATTGGGAAATGCGTATTGTTATGCATATATGTTTATTTTAAATGCAAAATAGCTTACCTTTAATGTTCTTGATATTCTTAAATTCACATTCACTCACAAATATTTTAAAAATACAAGGTACATAAATTCTACACTAGTGCAGTACTGCTTGCTGAAGGAGAATGAAGCAAATAATATGTTTGTTCATTCATAGATTCTTTCAAGTAATGCATGTTTTAACAAGACTAAACGAGTTAGAAAGCTTCATTTTGTAAATTCGCGCGTGGACAAATTTCCGCCGCCGCATCGCCCGCGCGCTCCCGCGGCTATATATCCAACGGCGATTTAATATGAAGAGTCCACTGTATACATGATATAACACGACTATACGAACTATTCATGTTAGAACAAGAATAATTACTGAGCTCATAAATAAGTTACTAAAATAATAATAATAATAAAATAAGGCGATGTTGAGTTATTTTAATCGCAAGCTATAACGAATTTTTAATTTATATACATTTTTAAGGCGCCTTCGGCGCCTTTGGCCTCCTGGCGCCTGTGTTCGCTGACACATTCGACACGTGTTAGAGTGTTATATGACATTGAACGAACAAGCTCACCAAGTCATCACCTCTGTTAGTTAAATTTGACACACTATAATTTCTTAAATTTATGTTCATAAATGAATTGACATGAAATTTTAAATAATTGAATAAATGTCAAACCAATGTTACCCCACTACACATACAAATTCCTCTAAATAAACTCGGTTTAATAAAAATATTTTAGTATATAAAAAACGCAAAGTATAAAAAAGAACACATTTTTTTACACTTATCAATTAGAAAACTCGCTCGTTTTCTAAATTTTGACGCGTATGACAAAGTATGTCTTATGAAACTTCTTCTTTATTATACTATTATTTTAATTATTAATATATCTCTGATTTTTACTCTTCCCCCAAATAAATAAACGTTATAATTAATGTCAGGTATTCCAGTTAATAAACTGTGAAGTATATATACAAATAAATAAAATAGCGACTAAACTATTAAAATCAAGTCAATTGAAAGTACATGATTTCAAGACAGAACTGGAAGAACAAGATATTGAAGCAATAAATATCAAAACCGTTCTACAATTTCATCTAATAATGCATAATATCCTGAAGATTACCTACTTATTCGAAATTCCGTATGACGATTCGACATTTCAGAAAATTAGAAGAATATTTTAGGAGTTTAGAACAAAAATTAATGGGAAGTTCTAGAAAGGCGGAAGCAAACTCTAGAAGTCTGGAGCAAACATTAAAGCATAATGGCATAATATCCTGAAAATTACTTGTTCGAAATTCCGTATGACGATCCGACATTTCATAAAATTATAAGAATAATTTAGAAGTTTACAACAAAAATTAATGGGAAGTTCTAGAAAAGCGGAAGAAAATTCTAGAAGTCTGGATCAAATATTAAAGCAAAATTGGTGGAGAGTTCTGGAAAAGCAGAATATTCTAGAAGTCTGGAGCAAACAATACAACAAAAATTTGCTCAGAGTTCTAGATATTCAGAAGAAAATTCTAAGCAAAATTGGTGGAGAATTCTGCAAAAGCGGAATAATATTCTAGAATTCTGGAGCAAACATTAGAACAAA
Source organism: Harpalus rufipes (assembly GCA_951394225.1). Taxonomy (NCBI): domain Eukaryota; kingdom Metazoa; phylum Arthropoda; class Insecta; order Coleoptera; family Carabidae; genus Harpalus; species Harpalus rufipes. The sequence goes on from OX596274.1 coordinate 54,704,863, forward strand.
AATTGGCGCGGAGTTCTAGAAAATCAGAAAAAAATTCTATAATACTTTAATAAATTTTACATCAAAAGTTGGAGAGTTCTAGAATAGCAGAAAATTCTAGAATTCTGGAGTAAAAAATAGAACAAAAGTTGGTAGAAAGTTCTGGAAAATTGGAATAATGGAAGATTCTAGAACATTAGAATAAAAATTAGAGCAGAGTTCTAGAAGTATAATTACAGAATATTAGGCCAAAAGGAAACTACTAGAGCATTAAAATAGGAAGTGGCAGAAATTTCTAGAATTTTGGAGCAAATATCAAAACAAAAATTAGTGGAGAATAGGGTATTCTCGCATATTTTTTTTTATTTTTTATTCTTAAAGAACAGGTATTTCTAAGAGTACCTGTGAAAACCCGAATTAAAAATACCTTTTAATAAGCGAGATATTAATTTTTAAAATTTAATTTTGGTAGGTCACGTGATACGTGACGTACTAGTTGTACGTACCAGCGGTGTACAATCAGTGGTTCATGAGTTTTCGAGTTTTTCAGTAAGTATTACAAAAGGTAGGAAATCAAATATATTTAATTGTAATCATACATATTATTACTAAAAAAATGTAAAGATAATTATAAGAAAACCATTTTAAGTAAATGATTACATTTATTTATCCCTACAGCTGTAGTACGAATACTCCCGAACGAACCGAAGTAGACCCGAGCATGTACGTACCTAAATGCGGCGTGTTATCATATTCGAGCATGTAGTAGGGATATCAACTGGTCTCCCATTGATAGTACAACTAGTACATCATCAAAATTTTAATGCTTTATATCTTTTGCAACAATCAATTTATAACATGTTTTTTTGCTTTTTCTCTCTCGTTTACCAATCAACTTTAGTATTTTAAATAACTTTTTAATGTTTGTAATCATGAGAGAATACCCTATTCTAGAAAAAATGAAGAAGACCAGAAGAATGTAAAAGATAGTATGACACGAAGATTGAAGAATTACAAGAAAAGTAATATATATATATATATATATATATATATATATATATATATATATATATATATATATAGTTGTATAAAGTGTAAATAAATTTGTGTTCATCCATTTCGTTATTTATCATTCTTTAATTTCAGTGGTCATCAAGTTCTACATATAATATAGAAAGGTAAAGGTAGTTATCATTATATTGAACGCATCTACTTAACGACACCAACGTATATGTATAGTCATAAAAAGTTACATACTCATGTACTTACCATTGTAATAATTTTATTGATACGTTCTACTATTTAATAATTACTCATTTCATTTAAGTTGCTGTGATGAGAATTTCTTTTTCCGCATATCGTCGTTGTATAATCAAAAGTTCGTAAGTTATTTTTTGAATTACATGATTACTTCGTTCTGGTAACTAATTCCCCATCGAATGCAAAACTCTGTTTTACGTATCGAAATGCACAAGCACCCCGAATAAATATTAAATACACATATCTGAAAATGCTAAGTATTCTAGGGTGACAATCTCGTGTCTTCCGCTTATTTAACTCAAACTCAAGTACGCCCTTCATCATAACGTAATATTTGTTACCATTCTATAAAGGATTAACGACCGAAGGGCAAATATTTCAAACTAACATTTTAAAATGAAAGAAAAAATATAAATTTTCATTTCAGATTATAATTTAAGTTTGTTGCAACAAACTTTGAATAACTCAATTGTTTTTCTCGAAATAGCACATTCTGCAAAATTAATAACACTTCTGTTTATCGATTGGGCATGTTATGAAAAAAAAAATTCTCGTATTCATAAAAGAAAATATAACGCTTCGTAACAAAAGTAACTGTAATCATTTAACAATCGTTAAATGTAGCATTATGCAGAAAAAATAAAAACAAACTATAACGCTTCATTTTGTAACGATAGATTGCAATTCCTAGTGATATTTGATATTAAATACTGACATCAGGTCAAACAAATACATTTTTTTTGTGAAAATTTCAAATTTGACACTGACAGTTATTAACTGCAATGTTTTAATAGAAATAAATAAATATATAATCACGGCATATTACCCATTGTTGGGTGTGCCAATCTACATAGATTTCGGTAATGATAATGCCATATTTGTACCTTTCGGGCGTTTACCAGGCGTCACGTCACGGGCACTCATTGCTGACGTGGAGAGTTTGCCAGAGGGGTCAATTTCGTGTTCCCCCTATTCGGAACCAGACACTCAGAAATGTTAATAGACAATGTGAAAACTGATGCAGAAAATATGAAACAGTAAAATGATGGCTGAGAAGAAAATCACACAAAAATTCAATGCTGTAAAATGTAAATAGTCAAGGTGTTAATAATATTGAAGAAGCATATGGTGATGATGATGATATTTATAAGAAAGATGGCATTTTCTAATACTTGTATTTATATAATTTAGTAATATCCTTAAATAATATTTTAATTAAACGTGTCTTATGACAATTATAATAAATTCAAATTTATATTTTACATGAGGACGTCAAAATTACATGCACAGAATTTCAATAAATGAAAATATTCTTATTTAACCGATCGTTATACGTTAGCGCCATTTTGAGTTATGCAAGTATTATGTTTATTTACTTCCTTCGTTAATCTTTTAATTTCAGGTTTATATTGAATTACATGATCGTATATATTAAATGATTGTTTATTAGCGTATCGATCAGTTGTGCTAGAGTGACTGAAGCGGCAACATCAAGGTATAGTGGATGCATTTTTTTTGTGTAACGGTGAGTGCTAGAGTTGTGTTGTTACTATATGTGGTTTCTCTCACGCTGCGGTGTTGAGAAAGAGCTATTCTGCGGTTTAGCTGTACCCTCGCTAGCGGGCTGAGGAAGAGTCTACAGTGCGGTTGGTACTGGTACCTAATCCTATCCTAATCCCAAAGTTGGGCTGAGGCCTTGCGTATTTTCGTGGATCCTAAGCACTCACTGAGAGATTATACTCATCTATTTTTATCTTTTCCAGGCTATTGGCGCTCGCTACTCTTTTACGGGAGTTTTGAATATAACGAAGCGTTTCCCTTGTTATGGACGTTTATGAATAGGGACATTTCGTAAATATAACCACGTTTAATTTAAGTATCGTAATAAAATTTAAATATCAAATTCATTTTTTATTTAAATAGAACCTGTGGAGACGAGTTAGGCGATACCAGAACAAACAACCACCATTCCGCCACAGAGTAGCTAATAAGCTGAAATGAATAAAAGATAATTAACCAGGGACCTGCTGCACAGCGTCTGTGGTAGATGGATTACTGGTTATGTGGCAAGTGGAAAGTCGGTTACGTAGTGAAATGAAAATTAAGTAAGGACCTGGTGTGCGTAGAAATAGATGGACTGTTAGATACATGATGAGTATTATAAAGGTTGCATGGTGGACGGTATAAAGGAAACTGTTTCCGTCCGGACTCCGGGACTGTCCACCACCGCAGGAATTATAAATGTGTTTGGTAAGATGGAAACTGGTTCTGTCCGGACTCCGGGACGGTCCATCACTACATGAATGACAAAAGTGATTGATAAGATGCAAACTGGTATCATCCGAACTCTGGAACGATCCACTACCGCAGGAATGGTGTGTTCGATAAGGTAGTAATTGGTTCCGTTCGGACTCCGGGACGGTTCACCGCCGCAGGAATGATAAAAGTGTTCGGTAAGAAGAAAACTGTTTCCGTTTGGACTCCGGGACGGTCCTCCACCGTAGGAATGATAAAAGTGTTTAGGAAAAAGGAAACCGTTAAAATAGTAAAAAGGTGGATCTTAGTGTAACACGTTCAAGTAATGAGTGATTATACAAGATAACAAATCTAAGTAGAAAATAGTAAATTTGCCTGCAGAATCTAGCCCACCCTAACGGAGAGAAAGAATTACACTACGTGCAACTGGTAGTGACTGTTGTGAAGATGGTTTAATGAGTGAGAATAGATCTCAAAACTAAGGAAGCCAGAGAGGTTACTCAACTACTGAACGCAGCCACAGACCAAATCAGCTCTTAGAAGAAAGTAAAAGATAAATATGAAAACTTACGGACTTTGGAGAAGATGTCTAGAAGATGGTAGCAGATACTCGCAAACATCTGGATTCTAATATGATGTAAAATTGACTATCCCGAGGCCCTCATCGGTTCCTGTTTGTGTTCACAATATCCCTCAGCAGTGGAAAAATACCGCTACATAGTAATTCATATTTCTGTTATTTTGATCAATTACATACGAGGGCGGATTGGTTTTTCGAAAACAATCTTATGTCGTTGTTTTGTTTAACTCTTCTATTTGGAACGAAATACGGCAACGGAGATCAATAAAAATTGAGCGAACTGAGGTTTGAAATCGCCCATCCACCGTACTCGTCCAATTTGGATCCCTCGGACTTGCATCTTTTACCGAAACTCAAAACGTTCCTCGCTGGAAAGAGATTTTGATCCAACAAAGAAGCCATGGAAACAGTAAATGCTTATTTTGGGTACCACGAAGAAAACCATTTTCGGAAGGGAATAGAAAAGTTAGACAAACGTTAGAATATAACAACTGCCATATGAACACCTACTATACATTAATATCTTAAACTAAGTATATGTAGAGCGGTAATGCGGGTCATTGGCCATCACTATATATATATATATATATATATATATATATATATATATATATATATATATATATATATATATATATATATATATATATATATATATATTCATGTCATTCCGGAAACTTTTCAATCCAACCCTCGTATACTTAACCTACACTAATGATAATACTAATTAAGCTATTGCTATTAGTTCCAATGAGTTTTGCACTACGTATACATCAATTCGGAATTGAACTATACAGGGAGTTAAAAAAGGGTAAAAAAATTGAGAATATATACATTTCGATGTGCTGATTCTCATTAAAAATATACATACTTAATTTTTATTTTACTTCTTTAACACCCTGTATAGTGTGTTGGTGTTATTTGTTAGGTGCCGGTGAACATACTTATATAGTAAAAATTTACACCCACGTTAAATTTTTGAAGTACAGGATGCCTGCCGTAAGCGGGCCAGCATTGCTAACTTTCTTATTTGAAGAGATAGAAAGACGGTTAAATGCACAAAGTTGGGCGATATTATACGACGAATTTAACGGTTAAAAATGAAAAATAATTTGTCGTCAAATATGCGGCTTATTCAACAAAATAACATTTTTTTTAATAGAATGCCATATTAAAAGTGATATTATTTAAAATATTTTTTATCTGAATATAACAGTTTATTATCTATCACTATGCCTCTAAAATTAAAAACAAAACTGTTCGTTTAACCATCTTTCTAGCTCTTCAAATAAGAAAGTTAGCAATGGTGGCCTACTTACGTACGACAAACACTCTGTAAAATTTTTTACACATTGTGCAAATTACAGGTTTGTTCCTATATGATTTTTTTTGAATGCGTTCATGTACCTATTCTTGAACCCTTGTCGCATGTCTTGTTTATGTACTCATTCCGACATATGTAAGAAACATTGTATGGTTGGAACGGACAACGGACTTATAACACTATAAATAAATACTCCTCCTCTATATCTGTATGAAAATAAATATTAATTATTTATCATAATATTATATACCTAAATAATTACAGTTTTTTAATCGAGGTTGTCCATAATCAAATCCATTTCTTCGTCATATGAGTCAGATAACGATAACAATGATTCTGAATAAAATTCAAAAACCATATCACTCATTATGTTCCCGTATGAAAATAGATAAACAATCACAGGTCACAGGTTATGTATATAATAATAATGCTTCGATATTTTTTTCGCACCGCGCATGTACTGACAAATGTTACATAAAGGTACCCATTCACGTACAGTTGGCTTACAGTTCCGGGAATGTACGATCTACGAATATTGTATGTGATACGGTATCGATTACTTGGTTCTTTTCTACCAAAGCATTAGATACAAATTGGTTCAGCTATTGAAGTTCTGCTTGAAGGTCGGGATGGCGTTTCAGCTGTTGAAGTTCTGCTTGAAATTCGGGACGATGGTTCAATTGATGGTGTGTCAGGCGTTTCGAGTGTTGAAGAACGTGTATCCGCATTATCAATATTTTCCTGTTCATCATTTTCACTCTGAAACTAATTTTTTATTTAAAAAAAATGTTACCTAAATACATGGTACTTTTTAATTTCAGTTTCCGGATACGATTGAAAAATGGCAGAAAATTGTACGAAATTATGACAGTAGACGGAATTTTCCTAATTGTGGAGGTGCAATCGATGGAAAGAATATTAAAATTGTGAAACCTGCCAATAGCGGTTCGTAATTATAGAAAATTCGGATGACTCGCCACTGGTCGACCATTTCAAAGTAACGCGATAGCGTTGAAACCAAAAAGTTAAGGAAAAAAGAGGAAAAAAATATAATATAATGTCATCTGTCAATCTGTAATAACTGTAATTCTTGCAATTAATAAAAAAAAGTGTAAGTTGTGCCGTAAAATATTAAACATGTGGTGCCAAAACCAGGGAACTTTAGTGTGGAACTTTGGAGTGAGTGTTAGAGAAATAACGAAAACGTCAACGAAGAAAAAATAAACGAAATGGATCTAATACTTCGCAAAACGTATCGTAAACAGTTTACAACGTTAATTAACGAAGCTACAGAGTTAGATAAGCAAGAATCTATAGAAGTGGAGAAGTGGATGATATTCCGGTGTTAATTGCAAGAATAAAAGCGCTGCAGGTTATAGTTTGAACGAATTAAACGAAAAACTTTTACCTACGTTTAAGGAGGACCAAACTGAACGCGTGTGAAAAGTATTGGAATACAACGATAAAGTAGTACAATCAGTAACGAGATTGGAGCAAGGACAGAAGCGGGAATTACAGAATGAAAACCGAACGGAATCTGAAGCGCCGCCAAATCAAGAATCACAAACGTCAACGAACACTGGACAAATGTCGGTAAATTTACCAAAACTTGATATTATTAAATTTGATGGTGATTAACTCAAGTTGTCTGATTTTTGGGAACAATTTAGTACTGCTATTCATAATAATACGTTACTGAAGAGTTCCCGGTCACCAAAGGGCTAAGACAAGGGTGCTGCATATCACCAACCTTATTTAAGATGTACATAGCAGTAGCGCTTAAAAATTGGAAAAATAAGATCCACGGCATGGGTATTGAACTAAATAACACATGCATGTACACCCTTCAATTCGCTGACCACCAGGTTGTCATAGCCAATGATAAAGACGACATGCAATATATGATTAGAAAATTAATAGAAGAGTACAATCAATTGTGTATAGGAAGTGAACTTAGCGACCTGGACCTGGACAATGATCAAGTAATTTCTCATTGACAAGAATATGAATATTTAGGCAACACTTTTAATAACACTGGTAAAGATGCGAAAGAAATAGAAAAACGAATAATACAAGCAAAGAAAATTACCGGATGTATTAATAGTATTCTCTGGAGTAAGGAAATCACAAAAAGAAGAAAGTTTAACATATACGAGACACTAATAAAGAATACTCTCTTATATGGAGCAGAAACGTGGAGGATTACAGAGAAATATAAAACAAAAATAGAAGCAGTAGAAATGGACGTAATGAGAAGATCTTTGCGGATATCAAGAAAAGACCGAATTAGAAATGAAGAGATAAAGCAAAAGATGGAAAATGAAGGTACGATAATAGATGATATTGAGAAAAAACAACTAATATGGTATGGCCATGTGCAACGTATGCACGTATGAGTCAACGTAACCTGAGCCCAGAAGATTGTGAAGATCGGAAAGGATAGAGAGTAGGCGTCGGACAACGTCGAAAGACATTCTAAAACGACACATATATACATATATATATATATATATATATATATATATATATATATATATATATATATATATATATATATATATATATATATATATATATATATATATAGAATTGTTAAGCAGAGTATGCCAATCCTGAGCGTATTGTAGATATCTATATTCAAAAGTTATTAGCAATACCACATATAAAATACGATAAGGATATATGTAGCTTAAGAAAATTGTACAATACGGCAGCTGCTATAACAAAATATTTACAATCACTTGGAATTTCACCTGATCAATATGGTTTATTAGTAAAATCGGTAATTTTCAAGGTTTTGCCATATTATGAGGATCGCGTTCAATAAACAAAAATTAATTGACTCTACGTTAAATGAAAGCGTTGCAAATGTTACGAATAGCGATAATACTAATAATTCCAAAATTATGATAAACAAATTACGGATTTGCTTTAATTTATAAATGTTGAATTTGAATCTATGGAGCAAGCCCAATGTACGACTGAATTCATCAGTAAACAAGCATTCTCTAATCGTAATAACACAAACAATAAACAATTTACAGCAGCTGAATTATTCATTACTGTAAATGATTTTTGTCTATTTTGTCAGTCTAAAATACATCCAACTAAAGACTGAAATAGTTCTTTAAGTAACAATCAGAAGGAGGATATTTTAAAACAAAAACGTCTTTGTTTCCGCTGTACTAAACCGAATCACAATTCAAAATTTTGTCGCAGCTGGGAAATAGTCTGTGCTAAATGTAAAAAACAACATGCAACGTCAATGTGTGATCCTGCATATCGTGAACAGCAAAAAAATTCAAAAACACACGTGAATGCTTCGAGTAGCACGAAAAGCAATAATTCTACTAATTTATTAACAAATGGAAAGGTAGATAACGTTTACTTGAAAACTGCCTGCACATATATCGCATCAAATGATACACAACGCAAAACGTTAATACGGATGATAATATATGATCGTAGTCAATTAATATTTATAAAAGAAAGTCTCTCGAGATTATTAAGACTACCTGTAATTGGAACACATAAAATAGCTATTCAAACGTTTGGTCAAAAGGCTAGTACCCCGGCTAGGTAATGCAACCGTGTCGAAGTAGTACTAAAGGGGAAATATAATGAAAATTTAATCAAAATAACGGCAATTGAAGTATCTGAAATTTGCTTTGATTCACTAAAGTCTCCATCATTAAAAAACCCAATTATTAAGGATTTCTCAAGATACCAAAATAGCAGATATTTCGCAACGTCAGTATCCAGAAAATGAAATTGCTATACTTATTGGAGCTGATAATTATTGGAAAGTAATTACGGGAGAAACAAAAAAATTAACAGAAAATCTAACAGCTGTGAACTTTTATTTCGGTTGGACATTACTGGGTTCAAGTGATGTAAATGACATTTATAATTTCATGGTAAATGTTAATTTAGCGTCCGATTTGAAAGAAGAAGCAATTTCGGAAGATGATTCTAAGTTAAGGAATTTTTTGGACTTGGAGACAATCGGCATAAACGTTAACGAGTTCGCGAAGAACTTTATAGAACAAAATATAGTGTTCAAAGACGGGCATTATGAAGTGACGTTACCGTGGAAAACAAATGAAAGCTTGGATTCAAATTATGTGGGAACATTATTGCGCGTTAAGAATCTTAAAAATAAATTACTGAGAAACGGAAAACTATACGAGTATGATTGTGCAATGTGTGAATATATAAAAAATGTTTGTGCGGAAATAGTTTTGAATAACTCTACAAAAAATAAGACATTATATGCCGCATAAACCCGTATATAGAGATGACAAAGATAATTCAAAGTTACGAGTAGTATTTGACGCGTCAGCGCATGCACCTTCGCTTGAGTCACTAAACGACCAGCTGTTTGCAGGTACTAATCTGGTTCCGGATTTGTTGAAGATTTTGATGAATTTTAGAATAGGATCAATTGGATTAATTGCCGACATTGAAAAGGCGTTCTTACAGATAACGTTGAGTATGATCGCGATTCACATCGTTACCTCTGGGACAGTGAACTAATTAACAAAAATATTTCATCAGTAGAAAAATTGCCAAATATAGTCATGTATCGAATGAAACGCGTCACATGTGGGGTAACCACAAGCCCATTTCTTTTAGCAGCTACTTTAAAAAACATTTTGCAAAACAATCCGAAGAATTCAAGCAAACTGCAGATATTTTAGATAAATCGTTGTACGTTGAAGATCTTGTGGTTGCTGCGAATTCGCTGGAAGAAGCGCTTATAATTTATGAACATTTTACGAAAATTTTGAAGTCAGCAAATATGAATTTACAAAAATGGCGTTCAAACGATTCAGAGATATGTTGATATATTTGAAACAAAATGAAGAATTTCCATCTGATAACAAAGTACAAAAACTATTGGGAATAATACCATGGTATACTAAAACGGATGAACTGTCAGTTGATATAACTTCTATTATTAAAATGAAAATTGTTGCCCAACTAAAAGAAGCGTTTAAAAACAATAGCAAGGATTTTCGATCCCTTAGGTATGTTCGGCCCATTCACAGTCCGAGCTAAAATTCTAATGCAATGCATATGGAAAGAAAATATTGAAATGGATAAAGTATTACCGGATAAATTAAAGAAGGATTGGTTTAAATGGTGTTCCGAACTGTCTATGTTGGTAAATTGTCAATTTCCACAAATAGACCTACATAATCGCACAGCTGACGTAGAATTACATATATTTGCAGATGCAAGTCTACTAGCGTACTGTGCTGTAGCTTATTTAAAATGTTTAGCGACAAATGACTGTAGATTTTTAATTGCGAAGAACCGCATCGCACCTATAAATAAAAAGAATAATGGACAATTAACTCTACCTAAACTCGAATTAACTGCAACATTATGTGCGACCAGACTACAAAGGTATATTTTGGAAAATTTATCGTTGAATGTAAAATCGATCTTCATGTAGTCAGACTCAAAAATAACGTTGTATTGGATTAAAAGAGAAATCACGAAGAAATAAGTTTACGTACGTAATCGAGTTATCGAAATTTAAATGAAGGAAACTTGAGATACTGCCCAAGTAAAGATAATCCTGCAGACATGCTGACCAGAGGAATATCCGCGAAGTTCTTGTGTCAAACACAATTATGGTTGCAAGGACCAATATGGGAGTTGGCCATTAAACGAAATCGAAGATTCTATTATCGAAATTGTTAATACATTTATTAATGTCAGCAAAACTGAAGGAAATAAGGAACCAATTTTTGATTTACAAAGATTCAAAAAGTTGAATTTTACGAGTTACAGAATATGTTTTAAGATTTGCAAAATAATGCAGACTGAAAGAAAGAAGAAAAGGACAGATACAAACTGAAGAATTAAAAGAAGCTGAAATTTATTGGATAAAATTTACACAAAATGAAAAATTCACATATGAAATTATCGCGTTGAGGAATTCAAACAAAATAAGTAATAGTTCTTCAAATTTAACGTTAACTCCTTTCTTAGATGAGAACAGAATTTTGAGATTAGGAGGAAGACTTCAAGAAGCCTTGATATCCTATGAAAGGAGACATCCAATCATATTACCTAAAAAATCATTATATACAACTAAGGTTATAGTAAGAAATCATGAAGAAATTATGCACTCTAGAGTTAATGCAACATTGAATCAAGTACGTCAAAAATATTGGATTCTGCATGGAAGGCAGCAAGTCAAAGCGGTATGTGGGAGATGTTTAAAATGTAGAAGATTAAAGAGTAAGGCGGCCAATGCGCCATTTGCTCCCTTGCCAAAAAATAGACTGCCTGTAGCAAATCCATTGAAATATACAGGAATGGATGTTATTATCATGTGCGGTGATAAGAGCTGTTCATCTAGAATTGGTTCCTGATTTAACAGCGGAGAGTTGCATAATAGCTCTACGTAGATTTATCGCTAGAAGAGGAGTACCAACGGTAATCTCTTCCGATAATGCCAAAACTTTTAGACGAGCGACGAAGTGCAAAATTTGGGACAGAAGTATCTAATCGAGTGGCGTTTCATAGTTGAAACAGCGGCCTGGTGGGGTGGCTTTTGAGAAAGTTTAGTCAAATCAGTAAAAGACGCATTGAAATTAATATTACGAAAAGCACACGTTAATTATGACGAGTTGCAAACAATATTAACTGAAGTTGAAGCTACTATAAATACGAGACCTTTGACTTTCATTGATGATCCCTTGGATTTATTGATTCTTACGCCACCTAATGGGATCCAAAGAAACTGGATGCAGTATAGATATCAAGAACTCTAAGATAAAACGCAACGACATACTTCAAAACTGGAAGGAACGAGAAAAATTAATAACGAAATTTTGGAATAGATGGTCTACTGATTACCTGCAACAACTTCGTTCTGCACACCATACTTCTAAAGTGAAATTGAAATATCTGACAATAGGAGATATTGCACTACTACATGATCATCAGCTGCCAAGGCTCCACTGGAAAATGGTAAGGGTAGTAGATATGTTTCAGGGTCGAGGCGGCAGATTTCGAGCCTATGAGGTCCAAACTAACAGTGAGACGAAATAGCGAAGACCGATACAGCTTCTGTATCCACTGGAGGTCGAACATCTTCCGCCTGGGGAGGATGTTGAAAATTCGGATGACCCGCCACTGGTCGACCGTTTAGAAGTAACGCGATTGCGTTCAAATAAAAAAGTGAAGAAAAAAAGAGGAAAAAAAATATAATATAATGTCATCTGTAAATCTGTATTAACTGTAATTCTTGTAATTAATAAAAAAAATCTGATGTGGCCAGCACAATACCTTCCGTCAATTCTGTGTATTATGTACAAATTCCATACATAAATTTTCTTACAAAAGATTATAAATTTTTAGTATTATGTGATTCCCTTTCTCGGCAACTGAATTTCATACTCCTGATAACAAACAAACCACATGAAATAAGAAAATTAAGAAATTTTGATTGAAAAATTATAACACTTGTCAGTTATGGACATAATTAATTGCTGTCATTTTGACACGGGTCAAAGTCATGTTAATGCACGCGCCCCATACATAAATTTTCTTGCAAAAGATCCTATATTTTCAGTAAAGTTTTTTCATTAACAAACTATGCAAATTGCACTTGACACTGACATCTTCTTCTTCTTCTTTAGTTTTTCCCATTCGTTAGGGGGTCGCTATTTTTTATTTTCTTCTTCCACTCATTTTTGTTTTGCTTGTCGTCGTCATTCAGTTCCTTTTCTCTCAAGTCTTCTACAATACAGTCTTTTCATCTTATATTTGGTCTTCCTATGTTTCTTCCACCTTCTATTAATATATTCATCTCTCCTCATGACATGTTCAAACCAATATGTAATCGTCTCTCTTATATCTAGAAACTTCTAACACTAGAGTTACTTCCCTTATTCTTTCATTGATTTCATTTTATTGATACTGACATCTGTCAATTTGAATTACCTGAATATATTAGCAGTTTCCATGGTTAAGTTAGCATAGCTGGCTGAATTATGAAATTTATATAAAATTTATTATCGTTATTCTTCTTTAACTCTATATCTGTTGAATATCAAATATAAAATGCAATCAAATCGTATAGACAATAATATATTCTTTAAGTTATAATAACATTTAACTGATTTTTTCAAGAAAAACTGTTAAAATCTTCAAATGAGGGTACTTCCGGTTGACCAATTATAACCAAAATCTAAACAGGTCTGCATATGGTTGTAAGGAAGAGGAATACGCAAGAATTGTAATTTTTGGAATTCTAGTATTGGAGATATCGTGCACGAAACGGCGTCCACACACACACACACACACACATACATACACACACACACACACACGCACACACGAACACACACATACAGACATCATCGTAAAAATAGTAAAATCGTATTGTAAAGACCCTAAAACGTGCTTATTCAATGAAAACTCACCACCGAATTTTTTGACCAAAGACAATACCTTCCTTACCTAGTGGTGACGGAAGGTAAAAAATGTAAGTTGTGCCGTAAAATATTAATCAGTACTATTTCAACTACAAAGAATATTTCACCATTATTCTTATGGCATTGGTAGATGCAAATTATGAATTCTTGTGGATGGATGTTGGTTGTAATGGAAGAATCTCGGATGGAGGTGAATAGAAAATACGATGTTTAGTGCCAAATTGCTACAAAATACAAAATACAAAATACAAATTTCATCTGCCTTCAAATGATGATAGAGTTAAAAATATGAATTTTACATTTGTAGCAAATGATGCTTTTGCATTACATAAAAGTATACTGAAACCATTTCTTGATAAAAAAATATAAGCCAAGAACAATGAATATTTAACTATTGTCTTAGTCGAGCCCGCCCTACTGTGGAAAATGCTTTTGACATTTTAGCTAACCGATTTAGAGTTTTTAACACAGTTATTCATATGAAGCCGGACAAAGTTGACCAAATCATATTAGCGTCAGTTATTTTATACAATTTGAGACGGAATACTAAGAATTTTGACATCTCCAGAAATTATATCGATACTGAGATTTTACACACTAGTGACTGCCACAGTGGAATTAATCTGGATGTTTTACAAAAAAAAATATAAGCATAAGTATTATACTGAAGCTAAGGAAAGCCGAGAAACTATTTCAGAACTGACGGAAAGATGCCCTGGCAAATTTTTTTTATATAGATTGTAAGAAAATATTTATTCAATAATTTAGCTAATATTTTTTTTGCATTTTTAACACTAATATATGATAAATCTAAGTTATGTATATTCGTATAACCTTTAATAAACATCTTGATTGAAAAGAAACTTCACATCTTTTTTATGAAATAAATTAACAATAAAGTTACTTACCTTCCTTTGCCTTTCTTCGTAACTCTGAATATTTGAGACGAATTTTCTAGGTTCCTCTTGATCCGCCGTAAAAAATAACAGGATGAAGTACCACAGTGTTGGCTCATAAATGCTATCAGAACCATTACTTGCACGCTTTGATTTCCGAATTTTCTTCAACTCTTTTCTAAACTCACTACGTAGATTTTTAATTTTTTTCTTTACCGTATCCACGGTGGCATTTTCATCCGAGGTTTTGTAAAAATTCAGTAATTTTTCATACCCTTTATTTTTTTTGGCAAAAGATTTCTCTGTAACTTTCCACAAACATGGCAATTGTCGATATAATTCAATAAATTCGGTGACGAATTCAGTTTTATTAATTTGCGCTGACATGTTAAATTGTGAAAACTGCACAAAGATGCGAAATTTACCAACTAGTTGGAAGATTAGGACTGACGATCTGAACTACAGATTTTACGCCATACACTACAGATCGAGATATGACGACGGCTGGCCGGCGGCCTGCGCGTGTATTGTAAAATTTTATCTAACGTATATGTCTCTTGGAAATACGTGAAGAAAAACTCCACATTTTCTAAATAAATAAATAAAAAACTATGTAAATAAAGCATCAACAATTTTGATAGGTTTTATGGAATAAAATGCTAATAATCTGTTTATCTGAGAGCGGTAAAGTTTGAAATAACTCTGTAAGATTTTTATTTTATTGCAAGCTTTTCTTTCTTGGTGGAAGCTAGTTGTATATTTATGTTTTTACTTGATACATTACATTATTAATAGAGAGTTTGTTGACTTAAGTTCGATTATAAAGAGAAAATAAGATGAGTTGTGGGATTATTTATTCCCACATATGCGCTGCAGCGAGTTTGATGCAGTTGAATAAGCAGCTCGTCGTCGACTGTTTAATAAATCACTGGTTGAGATCACCTACAAGCAAATTCGCTTTTAAGAGAAAACTCTTGACGTCGGTGGCGTCGCAAGCGTGGCGGTGCACAAAGAACCCTCAATCCTCTGAATATGGATGAGGACGGTGAGGTGGTGAGGCGCGGTGGGGACAGGGGCTGATAAATCAGGCCTCAATGCCGGAGTCAGCACAATCCGACCCTCGCGTCGCGGCGCTGTCGCTTGACACCCGGCGACGGCCGCCAACATCGTCGCTGCCTTCTCATCATGAAAAGGAATCATTCAATCAAATCGAAAAGTAGCCTCTTTGCCTCTTTATCCCACATCGAAGGAATAGGATTTTACCAATATATTTAAATCCAAAAGAAAATATACTTAACAGAATCACGCATACTCCTGACTGTAATAAGAAAGCGTTCTAAATTTCCACGGGTTGCAAAATCTATGACAAAAAATATACGCAAAACTAAATAAGTTACTTGTATTTATGATAACAAAAGTTTTCCATTTCTGAAACAAAGTAAAATAAAAACGTAAAATGGGTTATGTGGCCATAATAAAATTTCAATATATGAGTCATAAAATATATAAATTAACCACAATAGCTTCGCATTATAGTAATAAAAATTCCAAAAAACTAAACATTTTTTTAAGTGCTGGTAAATCTTTATTTTTTATATTGTTTAGTATCATATATGTAAAAATCAAAATTTAGTCACATACCCCTTTTCAATATTTTGTTATGATATATTAATAGAATATTCGCTGTTTCCAAAGAAAGTGCCGTCATTGTACATTTTTTATTTTCCAATATGTGAAAATAAGTAAAATACATTAATTGAAAATTTAAATTGAATCATTAATATGTTAATAAAATTTTAAAGTAGAATATTTGCTGAAAATTAACCTCACTTTACAGAAAGCGGTAGCTACTATTAACGAAAAGAAAGTTTTTGAACTATAACTGAAAATAGCATTCAATCAAAAACTATCTGTACTTTGTTTACTTCAAATTTATTTATTTTTAATTTCAAACTTATATACTTACATTAATTGAGATTACAAAATCAGATTTCAACAACAAACACTAAGCACTCATACATTCAAAATTTAACACATTAGATTCTATAATCATCAATTTCATTTAGTTCTTAGAGATATTAGACAGAAAATAGAAACTTCTCTTGAACATATGCAGTTAAACATTTCGGATATTTTGAAAAAGTGTTTTAGCTGCAAATCTTTAATTTTAATGTATTCAGAATCAAAACACTTGATGAAATTGCCGGTAAAATATGTTGTAGTAAACCTTTCTTTGGCAACAAGCTTCAGGTCGATACATAACGGAATGTTAGCAAAACGTTTTGAATTTTACTTTAAAAAGGAATCTGTAAGTAGGTTGGCTGTTAAGAAAAATGCCTATATTCATAAACACTCCTAAAATATTAAAAGGTTGGCTATAATTTGATCCTGTAAAAACAATCGACACTGAAAGACATTGGAAATGTAAATTGTCTAGTATGATTCAATATGTGCAAGATTGTAACACGCCGTTTTAAAACCATAAAAGTGATTATTATCTAATATTTTAATGTATGATAATGCAACAAAAATAAAACTTTTTGTATAAAATATATGAAATATCATTAAAATTAAGAACGACGTATCAGAATAAGGTGTGTTTCAGCATTTTACGAGTATATTATAAAATATGTAATTAAAGTTGCGGTTAATGCCAATAGAAAAAAAATATTTTAGATTCAATAGAATTTTGGAGTAAAAGTTAAACACCAATGAAAAAAACTGAAACACATACCTTTTTATTTTCATATTAATGTAGCTAGCTAGAACTTTGAGATATATAAAAGTGTGTTGATTATGGTTGCAGAGCAAATGGAGAACTTTTTATTATTAATCTTATATAAGGTCCTGTACTAATAAACATTGACTTTTTTAATAATAATAAATTGTAGATTCTTGCCCACAAATGCATTATATTATAGTTTTGTAAATAAAAATGTAATTTAAGTACGCACGTGTTTCTCTTCGCAAAGTATTTACAATAAATCTTATCAAAAATTTATTGTATAAATTTTATTGGAAGTACTCAAATTTTGCAAAACACACAGATAAAATTTGTTCGGTATATAATCCTAGAATAACCAGATTGTAATTGTTTTTATTTTCAGTTTTTAGTAAAGTAACTTTAATTTTAAAAATTTTACGATGATAGGAAAATAAAAAATCAAATATAGAACAACCACTATTTTATTCGAATACTCTTTCTCTAGTCATATATCAAATACCACTAACTCAAAAATTACTACTATCAAACTATATAAATAGTATATTACGTTTAACCCATGCAAATTAATTAACCACTATAATTTATCGAATAACATTCGGCCCTCCGGATATTATCAAGTGTCCTCAATGGTATCCTCGTTTACCTAAAAAAGGAATTAAAACTTGTTTATACCGCAACTAAGAGTATCGAAAACCCTAGCTCGAATAATATTTGTGTGGCCTGTATTTTACTCATACTGCAACTATGATTATCATAACACCCTTGGACAAAGTATGTTTGTATGGTCCACACTTGGCTCATACCACAATTATAAGGATAATTGTCATATATTTACAAAAAAAAAAAATCGGTCAGGACCTTTCCATCTATTATATAATACTACTTTTATTATTCATTGTACTTTTATGAGGCTTTCCCTCTATCTCATATTTTTCTCACTACTACACTATTATCGCCCATTGTACGTTTATGAGGTCTCTCTCTCTCTGTCTTATACTTTGTTCAATTTCACTACTACTATTATCGTTAATTGTAATTTTATGAGACCTTTTCTCTCTCTCTTTATTCCACTTTCTCTGTCTCTTTGTCTGTCTCTCTATTTCTATTATACTTTATTCACTTTCACTATTACCGTTCATTTTACATTTATGAGGCCTTCTCTCTCTATCTCTATCTGTCTTATACTTTGTTGAATTTCACTACTACTATTATCGTTCATTGTACTTTTATGAGGCCTTCTCTTTATCTATCTATCTATCTATCTATCTATCTATATATTTCTCTCTCTCTCACTCCCTGTCTCATACTTTGTTCAAATTCACTACTACTATTATCGTTCATTGTATTTTTATGATGTCTCTCTACTATTATCGTTCATTTTATTTAATAATACTGGCTTATCTACTTTTCAATTTATATGTACACCCTTCTTAATTTTTTAATAATGTGCAAAGTTTATTTGTAGATATTTTCGCGAGATCTAGCATTGTACATACCTGTTAGTCTCATGTATTACCTTATTACGTTTATTTTTGCTCCAGTGTCTATATTAATTTTCTCACCTTTAGCCAATATTTTGTTTAGTAAATATTACGGAAACTTCTCCTATATTTGTAACATCTACAATTTCTTTTCTGTCCTGGACTAAGATTCAGCCATCGTCGCAGATAAAAACCCAATTTTCATTGGATTTATTGTAATATTTTCAGTTATAAAAATGTCAACAATAGTGGTGAAATAAGTACATGTAAGCACTCATTACAAATATCTCGTTTGATTTAACCAATTCTTAATTAGTGCTATTAACTTTAAAAGTGATCTTTGGTCTATTTACTACTGGGTAAATTATTATTGTTTTATGTATAAAAAAAGCATTACTTGCCCTGAAAAGCATTTTACTGTGCATTCTCTCTGAATTAAATTTAAATTTGATATCTGAGAATACTCCTATTACTTTCACTATTCTATAGCTAAACTTCCAATTACAAATAGGACAATTACCAAGAACTGAATGAGATAAAGTTTCAATTACAAATAGATTAATAAAATAACAAGAATTGAATGATACTTCCATTTTTATCATTTGTCGGCCATTCAACATCTGTCTGAAGTGTAACCAAACGTTACCTTACTTTACATTTTACATCTCTGGTTGCAATTGGTACTGATTTGAAAATGATCTTCTAATTGCCCTTACGCTGCTCTTAAATTGCATAGGTATACACGTCAATGATTAGAGATACCGTTTTCTGTCCACACATTTTGCTAATAATACATTTTATCATAATAAGTTGCCATGGATTGATTTTGTAACTTCTTTAACCAATGTTGCGTAATCCTGCTGCATAGGAAAATAATCCTCTAACACTAACTCATGTTTCCATTCTGACCAAGTTTTGTACTAACTGCTTAAATTGCTGTGCCACAATTTTCTTCGACTTCTAATTTTATAGCACGTAAAATATGTGTATGTTTTTGCGTTCCAATTGTGAATTCTCGATAATTGTTCGATTTTATTTATCCAGCTTATTATTTATCGAATAGTGGAATTACTCGTATGTCAGCCTGGCGTGTTATTATTTGACTAAGGTACATGATCTAGACTTCTAGACGCTTCTTCTTGAAATCTCTTCAAATAGCTGCGTATGTGTAGCACTCTCATCATAACCATCATAATAATCAGAACTACTATCACTGTATTCCACATTTTGTTTTAATAGAGTTAAAGCCGGATTATTTATCCCACTTCTGAATATTACGATGACAGGATAATAAAGAAATCAAATACAGAACAATCACTATTTTATTCAAATACTCTTTCTCTAGTAACATATCAAATACAACTAACTCCCAAATTACTATTACCAAACTATATAAATAGTGTATTACGTTTAACGCATACAAATTAATTAACTACTATAATTTGTGGCGTAACAATATATAAAAATTCAATTTAGATACTTAATTTGTTTATAATTTAGTTTTATGTTCATATTTAAAATGAAGTATTTAAGTTGTTAAATATTTATTTTGGTTCAATTTAGTTAAGTATAAGTAAAAATTAACTTGAACATTAATAAAGAATTAAAAAGCTTAATTCAAATTGATAATATTACAGAAATTGTAATTTTTTTCTAGGTCTATCTATCTCCATAGTAAGTAATGTGTTTCGGTTTAAAATGAAATTTGTAATTAGTTCATTTTATCAAGTCACACCTAACAATTTTTATCGTTTGTATAATCATGTAAAAATGTCTAATTAAGAATAAAATGAGGGCAGTACATATTTAGCATTTAAGTATCTAAATATTTTTCATATTTACCATTGTTACCCTACTACAAACAGTTAATAACATTCTGAAAACTCTCGAATTAAAATACTTATTTGAGCACCCACTGATTTGTAAAATTAACTGATATTCTAGGCTCCCGATTAAGTAAGTGTCGAGCTAGTCACTTGATTATCAATATTATTTAGTCTTTAGACTAAGTAGTCGCTTGCTTAGTCGCAAATTTAGGATTATTTTTTTGTTTTACAAAAAATTAAATGTATATTATATCATTTGACGCAGTATTCATTCAATCTTATGAAAAGTAGCTAAAGCGAGAGTAGGTAATTAATCAAAACATAATGAAATGAACACTTTATTTAAATCTATTAACGCAATCTAATTCCCAGTATAAATACTGTCCCGGCAAACGTGAAGGGTGAGTTATTTGGGGGCCTCTGCCAAAAATCGCATCATCAGTTGTGCGAGGCTGGAGTAGCAGAAAGCGGCAACCCTAGCTCCAGCCGAGCTGATTACATTAGGACCCAGCTTGCAAGTTAATTTTCACTGAAGGCCACTTTTCCTTATCTAAGATTAATGAGAGCACTGTAAAGTCCGAGTTGTGTATAAGTTATTTACTTAATGTCAACGTACAGTTGAGCGAGGTCATCTTTTATATGAACTTTCTGCGTATGCCATACCATACACTATTACAATTAGTAAGGAACTTCACATAGTGTGAAAGATAAATTAAATAAAGTTTTCAATACTAATTTATGTCCAGGAGGTTTTCTAACACGTTAAAGTTCTGCTACAATCCTTGCTGTACTCGGATTCATTCGCTTTCTTTGATTCCATTTGGGTGGTAATATTTTTAATGGAGTGCTGTATTAATATTCGTTAAATAATGTCATTAATAACTCATTAACTACTAGTGAATTGTTGCGTTATCATATGTGGCACTGTTATTCATTAATTGAAAACTTGTAGCCATTGAAACAATTTTTAGTACATGCTTGGAGCATTGATCAAATCAAATGATCACATGTAAGGTTTCAACAGTTCCACTAATTGGCTAAAAATGGAAATAGCTAAATCATTTAGGCTTGTATCTTTTCAATTTGAAAAATTGTAAAAAATAGGTACTTATTGCTAATGTTAAACATGTGTGAAAAGTAGATTTTTAAATTTCATTTGTTCATTAATCATGGTAATTTACCCGTATATGTGTACAAATCAGATTGGTATGCCCAGCAACGGGTAATATGCCGTGATGATATATTTATTTATTTTATGATTTATGAAAAATTATACCACCCAAATAAATAAACTGCGATTTTATATTATATATATATATATATATATATATATATATATATATATATATATATATATATATATATATATATATAATTTTGTATTGAGGAATGATATACACTGACCGTTATTTCACGTACTACTTACCATTAATTAATAAAAACATTGGCCAAAAAAAAATGTTGATTAATAATTATACTCGTATCTAAATATGTTCCTGTAAATAATGTACATTAATTCGTAAATACAATGTAGTACTTTTTACAATGTCATGTGAAATTTTTTTACGAATAAATCATTCATTTCTACTTCCTGGGAGTTTTTGATTCACACATTTAAATTAATATTTCATTATTTTTGTTAATAGAACGAAACAGTTTTGAATTTAAAATATTTTTTATTTGAAATCGTCACCAAAGTGCATAAAAATCGTCATTAAAAGTTCAGAAATCAGCACTAAAGTAATCGATTATACGACGATTTCATGCACATGCAGTGTTGCCAACCTGATGATTATTATTATTATTAATATATATGCATATATATAAGATAATTTCGATAGGTTTACGATGAACAACAGTAAATTTGTACGTAAAATGACAAAAGATATGTGCAAGAAGAACGAATTAAATAATTTCGATGAAGAAATTTGAGATAGACATAATTTTAAGTATTTTTACCTTCCGTCACCTATAGGTAAGGAAGGTATTGTCTTTGGTCAAAAAATTCGGTGGTGAGTTTTCATTGAATAAGCACGTTTTAGGGTCTTTACAATACGATTTTACTATTTTTACGATGATGTCTGTATGTGTGTGTGTGTGTTCGTGTGTGCGTGTGTGTGTATGTGTGTGTGTGTGACCGCTTTTTCGTCAACGATATCCAATACTAGAATTCCAAAAATTACAATTCTTGCGTATTCCTCTTCCTTACAACCATATGCAGACTTGTTTAGATTTTGGTTATAATTGGTCAACCGGAAGTATCCTCATTTGAAGATTTTAACAGTTTTTCTTGAAAAACTCAGTTAAATTTTATTATAACTTAAAGAATATATTATTCTCTATACGATTTGATTGCATTTTATATTTCATATTCCACAGATATAGAGTTAAAGAATTATAAAGATTGTAATAATTATAAAATTTCATATATCAACCAGCTGAGCTAACTTAACCATGGAAACTGCTAATAAATTCAGGTAATTCAAATTGACAGATGTCAATATCAATAAAAAGTAAATGATGAAAGAATAAGGGAAATAACTCTAGTGTTGGGCGTTTCTAGAAAGAGACGATTACATTGGTTTGAACATGTCATGAGAGATGAGTATATTGGAAGAATGAATAGCTTATAACAGAAGGTGGAAGAAACATAGGAAAACCAAATATAATATGAAAGGAGAGAAAAGGAACTGAATGAGGACGACATACAAAAAAAAAATTAGTGGAAGAAAAAAATAAAAAATAGCGACCCCCTAACGAATGAGAAAAACTACAGAAGAAGAATATGTTAGTGTCAAGTGCAATTCGCATAGTTTGTTTATGAAATAATTTAACTGGAAATATAGGATCTTTTGTAAAAAAAAATTATGTGTAGGGCGCGTGCGGTGACGTGACTTTGTTGACTTTGGCAAGCAGATATTTGGACCCGGGTCAAAATGACAGCTATTAATTACGTCCATAACTTACAAATGCCATAATTTTTCATTCAAAGTTTATGATTTTATGATTTCATGTGGTTTATTTATTATATCAGGGATATGGAATTCAGTTGCTAAGAAGAAAAGGAATCATAAAATATCAAAAAAAGAAATTTTGAATGAAAAATTTTGATGTGAGGATAACCCGCAAAATGAAATGAATGGAAGAAAAAAATAAAAAATAGCGACCCCTAACGAATGGGAAAAGCTAAAGAAGAAGAAAATGTCAGTGTCAAGTGCCATTTGCATGAAATAATATTAGTGGAAATTTATAATCTTCTGGCAAGAAAATTTATGTATGGCATTTGTACATAATACACAGGATTGACGGAAGGTATTGTGCTGGCCACATCAGATTTTTTACGGTTATTTCAATGACCGGAGGTTAGTAACACTGAATAAATGTTCGTTTGTTTCACTGAAAGCAACTGACAGACTTGTCAATATAACCTATAAAAATAAATATTTCTTTCATTTTCATAAAATTTGTATTTCAAATAAAATTTAATATGCCATACGCCCTCGCCAACTAAATTCCACATTCATGATAAAAAAGTAAAATTTTAGTACCTTGATACATAAATATCCATTTCGTAATTATTTTCTTTTTAAAAAAACCTCAATACGATCGAATCCCAACTAGAAAGTGATTTTACCTCGGGGTTCACATATATAAATTTCTACGCTTTAGCGGGTTTCGAACACAGACTCCTAGCGTGCTCAAGACTACAAGCTCTTGCTCTAACCGTTGCGCCACTGGAGCATAATAGCATAATAGCATAATAGAAGAATGTGTTATTCTCGTTTCTATAAAGTTTATTGGAGAAAAACAATATTGTTCAACCGAAATAAACATAATGTGTAAGTACATAAACAGGATGAAGGCAATTTTTTGAAATATTAATATCAAGTAGATAGTCATGACTGTTGTTTTGTTTACATATTTCTGTTATATCAAATAAAATATAAAGGCCGCTAGTGCGATCAAGTGATTAAGGGCGATTAGCGAGCATTGTTTTATCGCTGCCAATCGTTTGTATATTATTTTTGAGAAAAAATATTCTAAATAGTAGTATAGAAAAATTAATTGCACGCATTTTTTATTTGAAGTATTTTTTTCTCTAAAATAATTCATAAAAGATTAACAGAGACAAAACAATGCTAGTCTTATGCTCGCTAATCACCTTTAATCAGTGTTTATACTAGCGGCCAATCTGTTTAAATACTTGTCTTCGTATTTAAAAATATGTCGAAATTTGTAGAAGCTGAAGATATAAACATACCACTAATGTTGCAGAAACTGCAAAAGAAATAATGTTAAATTTATTACCATCAAAATTGCGCGAAGTTTATGAGTGCGCGTAAAGTCGCTTCATACAGTGGTGTATTACTATTTACGGCGGACATCATCTACCCTTCTTGTAGATTCCGGCAGTGATCTTACTTCTCTTAAAAGATATGGGGGTTGGAAAGCAAGCATTATGGCGGAGGGACATGTAGAAGAATCTATACGCAATAAAAACAGCATGGCTATAAAAATATTAAATCCAGAAGAACCTAGTACCAGTAACAGTAACGTATCAAAAAAATGATGATATGACTACTAAAAATAAAGATATAAATTTGACAAATGAAATACATTCCAATCAAGGTACAAGTACCAGTGACACAGTAAATGGAATAATTAATGGAACAACGAAAAATGTGATATTTGGATTTATTAATTTGTATCAAGGTTGCTCAAATTGTACATTTCACATTAATATAAATAAATAAATAATTCATAAATTTTTGCAATCATTTTATTTTATTATTTTTAAGAAATATAAATTATAATATTGTTTGTTTATTTTTTTACTTCCTCGATCAAATTTTTGGTCTGTAATGTGAATAATTTTAAAAATGGATTACAGCATAATTTGCCGAAAAACGAGAGATAAAATATCATTATTTAATTTGTATTTTATAATTCCTGTAGATCATGATTTTTTCTTACTCCGAATACAGGAACAAGATTAAAAGTACTTTTAAGGCATGTCATTAAATGTGTATCCTATATAGCAGCAAGTACATGTACATACTAATAACAAAACATCAATTTCTATAACAAAGAATAGTAAAAATCAACGCTTTTTAAAACGGTTGAAGAAAAACACTATTTTTATACTGCTGAATAATACACTAATTTAATAGATGTCTTGATAAAACATATTAAGAGCATTGTGTACACCTGGACTAAAATATGAAGCAAAAATTCAAATAAATTGTTCCTGTACTAGAGCTATTATCATTATAAAAACATTAGACAAATATACTTCTGATATGAACATGCATTTAAAAAATAATAATTATAGAAATCTATTAATACTGGACTTTAATTTTAATGGGAAAACCAAAATTCAGTAGCATTTCTCGTTTTCCCATTAAAATCAAAGTCAAATACTAATAGATTTCAATAATACTTTTTTTTAAATGAAGGTCAATATCAGAAGTATGTTTGTCTAATATTAATTTTTTTAAAATATTAATAGTTCTAGTACAAGAACAATTTATTTGAATTTTCGCTTCATATTTTAGTTCAGGCGTACACAATGTTTAATACAAATCTTATTTTTCATTTACAATTTACCAATGCATTGCTCCCTTAACACTAATGTTGAATAATAAATTTAACTAAAAATTACAACTTCACATAAAATAATAAAATATATTTAGCTTTTACTAGTTTCTTCACGAGTAATGGATATAACTAATTTCTCTTGAAAATAGTTATTACCTGACGTGAATAATATGGTATGCAAATTTTCTACACAAAATATTTTTTTTTTAATCCTACTCTACAAGATTAATAATTTTGCATTATATTTGATAATAGGCAATATGACTGACTGGCTGAAATTTTGTTGTACACTTTATCAATTAAATTTATTCGAAATATTCTGCATCAGTATTATTAAACAATATTACTGAAAAATATTATTGTATGTCTAGGGCCCGCTTCAATATTTTATTTCATATACATACTATGTATTTAGTATATCCAATATAACTGTGTGGCGAAATATTCAATATTACGAATTACCTACCATTTTCACATGCTGTGAAAGTGTCGACTAGAATTCACTCTTTTCGGTCTACCATATCGTTTTCGATTCTCACTATTTACGTGTTCACATTCTCACTTGTCGATAGTTGCAATGATCCCATTACTGTTTTTACATAGCACTTCTATCCAAAAGAGTAACAACAATGATAGAATTGATATTTAAAATAATCATAAAATTAGTATTAACTCTAAATAATGAGCGAAAAAATTATGTCTAACACTTAAAAAATGTAGATCCATTTCACTGCTTGGCTCAATTAAAAACTCGACTTCGCTAAGGCTATTTATATACGAATCTGTATATTTTACCATAAATACACAAAAAATCATAAGAGCAAATAAACTTAAATTAAATTTTAATTCATATTTAAGATTTCTTGATAAATTTTCTGAATGAATTTATTATTCAATATTTCTTATAAAATTTCCCAAAAAAAAATTGCACCTACAAGAAATTCCAGAAATATTTACATTACTCGATCTTGGGAATTATCCCATCACAACACCCAGTACGTCGCATTCCCTCGTGACAACACTGATCACAACCAATTAATGATAACGATAATATGTGTAGTCTGTTTACAAATAATTACTGTCAAAACATTATATTACAATATTATAACAAGATCGTTCATTATGTTTATATTAATACAAACACAATAATAATTTAATTTGGTAATATTAAATAAATATATCAACTACGACTTGTCTCCGGGTGTGTTAATCTGCTTGTATTTATTTTAGTAATGATAATATGTATATATATATATATATATATATATATATATATATATATATATATATATATATATATATATATATATATATATATATATAATCATTATTATCATTATTATCATAGAGATAATAGATTACACCATGATATAATTCAAATAACCAAGTTTCAGATGTAGTTGTTGCTACATTTAATAAGCTACCCAGACCCTCCCAGCAGCAATTCCAAAAATGTATAATAATTATAGCTTGCACCAAATGACTTCTTTAGAGACACTTAAAAAATGTGTACAATGGTGAAAGAATGAACATTGAAAAAAACAGAATTAGTACAGCTTTACAAAATATTACTCCCCAGGGAATTTTATTAATTCTTTTTATAATCGTTTAGAATATTGTTTAGAAGTTAATGGTGCCAATTTTGAGTATGTGATAAGTTAAAATAAAAATTCCTCACTAGTTTAATATAGTTCTTACATGAATAAAAATAAATAATTA
This sequence comes from Harpalus rufipes, assembly GCA_951394225.1. Classification (NCBI taxonomy): domain Eukaryota; kingdom Metazoa; phylum Arthropoda; class Insecta; order Coleoptera; family Carabidae; genus Harpalus; species Harpalus rufipes. Next base: position 54,732,966 of record OX596274.1, read on the forward strand.
ATTTCATAATTTATTATTTATTTTAGTCCATGTTAATTAACCCTATGTTAAATAAACGCTTTAATAGATTGCTATCTATCATTTTATAAATAAACCATTGGGATCTCGGATAAATGGGACATGTGGTGCACCTATGGTGGGCCAACTTAGATATAAGTTCTTATATTTCACCAGATTATGGTGAAAAATTGAATTTGGTTGATTTTTTTCATTTTAAAATTACTTCCAAACTATCACGTATCCTATTTAACCGAAGTCATATCCCTTATAGTTTACATGATCCCAATGGCTTAAGGGTTAACTTAGATTCCAAATATATAAAAATATATACCTAGATGCCTCAATTGAAATATGAAAGTTAATGTCACTTTCGGTTAAACCGGAAGCGCTACCATCATGCCAAATGCCATGATTCGTGAGCCCCTAAAGCTAGTTAACAAATTTATCATGAAAATTAAAAAAAATTAAATTACAACAAATAAATGACCACATGAAACAATGGAAACAAATGATTCAAGTGGCCTTTCAGTCTCACTTGAGTCGTCGTATATAAGATTATGTACAACTACAAAAACAAACCCTAATATCTCATCCATTTTAACAAGTTAAACTTCTCCTATCATATACTTATCTGAAGCATTCATAAAAGCTTCGATAATCAGATGAATCGATATATATGTCACGTCATCAACGCCTTTTATGATAATATACAGGTTTGTTCCAAGGCAATAGAATATTTAAATTAATTTGGCATATTTTACAATCACGTGTTCAAATTAGTCTTTTGATAATAAATCTATTTATCACTAAAATGTCAAAATTAGTAACTATTCACTAACCATTTTAGATTTTTTTCAAAATTAAAAACATAGTTGAATGGAAATTTTCTAATATATTAATGGAAAGTTTTGCAGGAACAAGGTTAGAGATCTGATATGACCAAAACCAACATATTTCCTTCCGTCAATTCTACATATACGACAACATATCTTATATAGGTAAATTCCATACAGAAAGTTTCTTGTAAAACATATGTGTTTACTCAAAATGTTAGTCAAAATAACTAATTACTATGGGTACCATTAAAAAGTATATTGTTGAATTTATAATTTTGGTGATATGTTAATCAACGCTGATTAATTTCCAGTAAGAGTATTTCAAAAACGTATGACTACTATGTAAATGAGGTCCTCCATCCTTATAGTAACAAATTAGAAAACTGATCATTTATATTAAAGCTAGACCTTAAAACTATATGAGAGAGAATATTAAAGTTTAAAAATAGTTATTAGTTTAGAAAACATTCAATTCTTAATTTTGATACGGTTAAAAATAAACAATATTACTTGTTTAATAAGTGTCAAAGTGATTGAACTGCGTTATTACATCTTTTGCTGGCTCAGAGTTGTAGATGAAAAAGTGAAAATTTGTGCTTTATTAATATACGAGTATAATAAAAATTGTTTAAAAATTATCGATAATTAATTTAATTGGATGCCACGGCGAATATAAACTGTTATAATTAGTAACGACTATTAGACTGAGTATTAAATATGTAATATTGTTTATTTTTTGTGTAATTTTGTCGTAAATTCTTATTTTGGATTAATATTTTTAACGTAACACTTTATTAGTTTATTCTAGGAAAAAAATCTGATGTGGACACCACACGACTTCCTTGTACGATTATTAAACTATACATATTTTTTTAATAATTAAATTACAAAATATTGACAGGCTCAAGCCGAGCCCGAGACATATTTTGATATAGAACAAAAAATAATTCATTTACTACTATCATTCTTAAATTAACATTAATATAACCCGGTTCTTTTTAAAAAGAGTTTTGATTACAACAAAGAAATATTTGATTACAACAATGAATATGACTAATTTCACAATAAAAATATAATATTTGTTATTGTACGAATCATAAAATTGCACGTATTTAATGTAATTTGACATGAACTTTTTTTAATTCTTTTTTTGTCCTAATCCATAGCAAGCTTTATTACAAAAACAAAAAGTATATAATTTTTAAATTTACATATCTCGTTAATACAAAGGGCTAATTTAATAATACTTGATGTGCTAGACGAAGAAATTAATTCTCTAAAACTTTTATTTGAAGCATTTATTTCTAAAATCAAAATAAAATCATTTTATTCAAGAAAAACTGTTAATAACTTCAAGTAATGTACCACTCCCGTTTAGCCTATTTTAACCAAAATAAATTTTGTATTTAGGACTTGTATAATATCTAGTTGTGCACCTCCCTTTCTGGTTATTACACAATTTCCAGAAGTGACACTTTACATGAAGCCTATAATAGATTTTAATGAAAAACTGTTTTGAAATATACTCCAAAACTTTTCAAATTTGGTATACAAGACTTTTATGTCAATCGAAATAACATAATAGATTTTGGTTAAAATAGGTTAACCGAAAGTGGTACATTACTTGAAGTTGTTACCAGTTTTTCTTGAATAAAATGATTTTATTTCGATTTTAGAAATAAATGCTTCAAATAAAAGTTTTAGAGGATTAATTTCTGTGTGTAGCACATTAAGTATTATTAAATTAATCCTTTGTATAAGCGAGATATGTATATTTAAAAATTATATACTTTTTTGTTTTTGTAATAAAGCTTACTATGGATCAGGACAAAAAAATTAAAAAAATGTTCATGTGAAATTACGTTAAATACGTACAATTTTATGATTCGTACAATAACAAATATTATATTTTTATTGTGAAATTAGTCATATTCATTGTTGAATCAAATATTTCTTTGTTGTCATCAAAACTCTCTTTAAAAAGAACCGGGTTAGATTAATGTTAATTTAAGAATGATAGTAGTAAATGAATTATTTTTTGTTCTATATCATAATATTTCTCGGGCTTGGCTTAAGCCTGTCAATATTTTGTAATTTAATTATTAAAAAATATATATAGGTTAATAGGCGCACAAAGAAGTCGTGTGGTGTCCACATCGCTCATGACATTAGTCAATATCATTAATTCAATTAAAAATATTGGCATGTATTTTTTAATGGTCGCTATATATCTTACCGTTTTGAAGTTAAAATTAATATTTTGTAATTTAGTTATTAAAAAAATATGTATAGTTTAATAATCGTACAAGGAAGTCGTGTGGTGTCCACATCAGATTTTTTCAATAGATTCCCTGGACTAATGGTACAATCCATGGTACCAAAATATCAAAACAGACACACAGAATAATCAATGAAAATAGACCCGACATTGTAGTTAGAACAATAAACATTACTTAAGTGGATGTGCAACCCCCAGTCCAATGCGGACAAAAACATAGTTTCGAAAATACGCAATATTTTCTAAACTATATGTTCAAATGTGTTCGAATCCGGCAGGACATGTGTCCAAACTGATCGCATAAGAAACATCTCGACATATTCGAAATACACATAAGTAGACTATATCATAATATTTCTCGGGCTTGGCTTAAGCCTGTCAATATTTTGTAATTTAATTATTAAAAAATATATATAGGTTAATAGGCGCAGAAAGAAGTCGTGTGGTGTCCACATCACTCATGACATTAGTCAATATCATTAATTCAATTAAAAATATTGGCATGTATTTTTTTATGGTCGCTATATATCTTACCGTTTTGAAGTTAAAATTAATATTTTGTAATTTAGTTATTAAAAAAATATGTATAGTTTAATAATCGTACAAGGAAGTCGTGTGGTGTCCACATCAGATTTTTTCAATAGATTCCCTGGACTAATGGTACAATCCATGGTACCAAAATATCAAGACAGACACACAGAATAATCAATGAAAATAGACCCGACATTGTAGTTAGAACAATAAACATTACTTAAGTGGATGTGCAACCCCCAGTCCAATGCGGACAAAAACATAGTTTCGAAAATACGCAATATTTTCTAAACTATATGTTCAAATGTGTTCGAATCCGGCAGGACATGTGTCCAAACTGGTCGCATAAGAAGCATCTCAACATATTCGAAATACACATAAGTAGACTATAGGTTAGAAATTGAACTTTGTCAGAAAGCTTATACCAAGGGCATTTAGAAAATTTGCGATCAATTAAATAAATAGTAGTACGTAATATGTTTCAAATTATCACGTGAGCATGCTATAGTTGAAAGAAACATGAAAAGTATGTTGGACTTATATCATACCTTTTCTTCATGTACAATTGTAGAGGAATATGCTGTGAAATTAAATGTGGTTGGACTAGGATAGAAAATGATGACAGTTTTGATCTCATAAAATTGATACATTAAATATAATCGACAACGTATCAATGAAACCATAACAACTAAGAAATCAATGAAAACTGTTAAAGAACGTAAATAAGTATTCTTCATAAAAATTATAAAACTGATTTTATAGACCGGAAAGTTTAAAACTTAAACTTTTAAATATTGATTGCCGATACTTTTAAACAGAGAATACAGCTTTATCCTTTTAACTCAGTAATCCGGAAAGATAACAAAATTCTTTTATCTCCCAAGAGGTGCGATTTTTTGTCCAAAATTAGAAAAATATTGACAGAATTTATCATCGTATTTACCTTTTCGTATAATTTGACTTGATTTAAATATCTTTTAATCCGACACCTCAGGAATTATTCAAATGCAACATGTTGTTCGTCTGGTAACGAGATGAAAATTATTGTGAATTAATATCGTGAAAATCTTGAGGAATCGCTTTTCAAAAATGTGACTCAGATATAGGAAACTCACTTAACCTCATGAATTAAAGTTAATTAATGGAGAATATATTCAAATTATTATATATTTATTTCCAACAATTAGGAAGCCTTTCATTATTAGGCTGTGAACTTTTTAAATACCTCTCATACGAACTTCATAACATTGACTATTGACTGTATGAATCACATTAGAATAAATACTAATTGTATTAGAGAAGAAAAACAGAGATATTTAGACAAAATTGCACTCATTCCTTCAAATAATTATAAAGTAAAGGGTAAAATATTTACCGCCAGTATTATTCAATTACTTTGTCAGGAAAAGGAATTATTGTTTGGAGACGGGGTTTTTTTCCTGGGGGGGCTTTGGTTTCACTCTAGGAACACCGTTTTTAACACATAATCGGAATTACTTCTGGTAACAACTTCTGATACGAGTGAGATAAATATTCTAATATTAAAACATTTTTTACCCATAATTCTGTACCTGCACTTCATGAAAAATGTGAAAATAAATAAAACACATTTTGTACAATAATAGTGGTTTCCCAGTCTACAGTTTTAAAAAAATACTTATTGGACGTAAATATTCATCATGTACATATATAATAGACAATGTTTTAATGAATATGTGACATTGCATAAAGCATGACTCAATGGCGTGATATATTCAAATATAGGCTTGAGGGGTCGGACGGCTAAATTTTGCAAGTTAGCAAAAATGCCCAGCTAAGTCTCTGACCAAACGCTGAGAGTCAGTTAGCAGACAGCACTTTCCGAGATCACTTCGCTTTAACCTTGTCATATTCGCCCACGTAATTGTATAAGTGTTTATTTTTCGTTTATATTCATATTTTTGTATTCGTTCGTAACTTCAATATATAATTTAATTAAATCTAACTGGCGTTAGAATTATTAAATTACATCCCGAACTCCCGGTGAAGTGTTGTGAAGTGGAATCCACAAGGTTCCAGCCAATCAGCCCAGCAGTTCCGTGACGTACGTCTGGTACGGGGTAAGTACCCTTACTCCACATTTCGCCTGCTCCCATTTCGGTCCAATCTGTCCGCAAACGCAATAGGTGGTTTCTCAACCTTTCGCTAACCACCGGAACAGGTTGTAATAATCCTCCCCTTCCCTTAGGCTACTTGGAGAAGTCGGGCCTAATTTGTAATCTGATACATTGGTTAATAGATAGTAGGATTTATTTACTACTTGTTACATTGGCGCAGAGTCGGCGGTCGGATTTATTACGCCCTGTTACATTTGGCGGCAGTCGGTAGGATTATTAACACTCTGTTACAAATATAATCCTTAATTTTCTGATTTTTATTACCCTAATATCAAAATAAAACATTAATGCATTTAAAGCAAACGCATAAAATCAGTATCAACCATGTTTGTGACGTGCCGGGCACTGGCAAATACTTATGGCTAATGGCTGTTCGAACGCGCAAGCCGAGAGTGTGTATCGCTTCCACTATTCGTGCTGGTTGACATGACACGGAACGACTTACCCAGCGTGTTTATCATATATCCGTCTCACAGCTCTAGAAACGTATGTTCTCGGTGTAAATAACATCACACGCATCTTTGATTTTCTTGGGTCTCATTTGTTGAAACTTAAATCATTTTTTCTGAAGTATTAGAAAGTTTTCGGCGAAAATACAAAATCCGAGTCTAATATTTTTATGTACAGATTAATATGTTAAATAATGAAAAAAAAAGAACAAACTTGGAAACCCCACTTATGATTTAAAAATGAATACTACGCTAATGTATACTAAAATATTGGATGTACAGAAATAAGTACATTAAATTTAACCAGTAATAGAACTCGTCGAGTGTAACAATATTTCTTAATAACTTTTTCTTGTAAATCTTCTAGATATTGAGTTAACATTCTTCAAAGTTTTATCAGAAATTTCATTATCCGCCTATGGGCGAATAAAATAACATCTGAATGTCAAAAAAGTAGAGCGCAGTTAAAAAATTATAAAGATCTAAAATATCAAAAATCAGCTAGCTATGCTATAACCATGATAACCGGTGGCGTATATATGGGAGGATATATCCCTTCCCAATGATATCGAAGAGTAAAAATTAAGCACTAAAAAGAATCAAAACAAACCTTATGAATACAACATATCAAATAAGATTAAATGGACTAGCAATGCATTCAATCCATCGAACACAACCCATTTTACTGGATGATATTATAAACGAACATTCCCGAAAATATTGTGACTGGCACATCAAGCAATGGATATTATGCCGTGATGATATATTTATTTGATTTTTTTTTAAATTTTATTTTGCAATATCCTTTCATTAAACAAATATTATAGATTAAGTCCCCTGAAAACCAATGCGTTTGCATTTATTATTATTATTATTATACGAATTTTTTTTTTATTTCATTTTATTCTCTTCACGATTTGATTGCATTTTCTTCTTCATATTCAATGTATTTGGGGATAAAAAATTATAACAGATGTCAATGTCAAATACAATTTTCATAGTTCGAGAAATAATATTACTAGAAATATTATTTAATCTTCTGTAAGACACTATCTTATCTGTAATTAATATAAAATACATAGAATTGACGGAAAGTCATGTTTGGCTACATCATATTTTTTCCAAAGAGCTTATAAACAAAATTGTCGAGGAAACCAATATTTATGGAGTACAAAATAAGTCCGAGAGACATCCGGTATTCACTGCTATTAATTGATATCAGAAAATATATTAATGTAATATTGTACATGTCACTAATAAATATGTCTAATACTAGATCGTACTCTAGAGCCAAAAACTTCAATTTATTCCGATTCAAAGTGTCATATCTGCAAACGAATTTGAAAAAATTCCAGGTCATATACTTCAACAACAATCAAGAATTTATTGCCCGCGACCAACCAAGACATGATAAACTCTACAAAATTATGTCACTCTTTGATCAGCTAAATTTGAAATTTTCCACAATTTCTTTAAAACAATAGTTGAGTATAAACGAGCAATATATGATGCACTAAAGTAAGGCAACAAATGAAACAGTACATGCCAATGAAACTTCTAAGAGGGGCTTTCAAACTCTTTGTCTTGGCAGACGTTTCTGGCTATGCATATAAATTTGATATATACACTGGCCAAGAAAATTTTGACTAATTAACCAAATCTTAGAGCAACTTTCAATGTTGTTTTCGGCTTGCAAGGATTATACCAAGAAAACTGAATTGACGCCTTTATCATGACACTTACTATACCAACGTACCTCTAGTGGTAGCGGAAGCGGACTTAAAAAAAATAACCGCGATACAAGTCTTGAATATGTCGCAACAATTGAAGGTATAGACGTTTCTTTTTTGATTTGGAAGGACAATAAGTACTTTGGTATCACCATTTTCAGGAAAAAAGCCATTCAATTCTGTCCTAGATATGATAGAAAAGAAATCGATTCAAGTTGACTGCCGGAATATCATTCGCGAATATAACGGACATATATAGGTTGATTAGATCTATGATAGCATCATGGGAAGATACAAAATACATCTCAACAGGAGGAAGTGGCATATGAGATTATTTTACAATATTATAGGCTTTTATGCACGATGAACACATGGTTATATATAAAAGAGTTTTAAAAGGTCTAACTAACACAAAGAATCAATCAGAATTTTGCGCTGAAATTTCGAGTTGTTTATACAGTGTAAGAAGAAAACCTAATGAACGCGGCAGGCAAAGTTTCCTGGAAAATGAGATAATTAAAGAAGAAGGAGAGGGCCTTATTCAGCACGAACCTTCTAAAGAAGTACGGTTGGATCAAATAACACATTGATCTACAATCCTAGATTCAAAAATCCGATGCAAATATCCAAAATGCACAGGCTTTACGCATACAAAATGCGAAAAGTGCGAAGTTGTAATATGTTTGAATAAAATTAGCAACTGGTTTAGAAATTTCCAAAATAGTTAGGTAACGATTTTGTCATACACATATTGTAGCCAATTGGTAACAAACCCTTTTTTCCAATAAAATGTATTAAAAATTTGGGATGGATTTTTAAATATTTTTCTATGGTTTCTACACATAAAGGTGCAGTATCAAAACATTTTAGTATTTTTAGAAAAATCATGCATTCAAGGGTTAAGGATATTTATCTTAAAAAAAATACTTAGATTAAAATAGAGTAACTTCCGGTTATCCAATTGTGACCAAATTCCAATGAGTTCTTTGTTTGTTAAAATAGAGTAGGAATAGTAGATTTCAATATTTTTCTTGATGATAGTATTTGAGCTAAAGAGGTAACTGGGTCCACGGATTCTAATTACCTTAAAACGTGGGTATTAACACAATCTCGATATGTGATCTCACGTACGCACACATACACACACGCACAGACACTCTCAAACATCTACTTTGAAATGATAAAATTGAATGCTAGGGAACTTAAAACGTGGTTATTTACCAAAATTTCGATATTTGATGAGAGATATAAAAATATACATACTCGTATACAGAAGTACATTAATAGAGTAATCACTCATTGCTAGGATAACATGACAATAATGTTTTATTTTTATGTAAATAAATTAATACAGAGTGAGTCTTGAGCCATAAAAAGCCCCACATTTGGAATCATTATTCTATAAAAAATTGTGAAAGATACGTATTGCAGTGGTTTATAAAAAATAATATCTTTGATGTAGTGACCGTCATTAATGAAAACTCGACGCGATTTCTGAATGTTTGTGTGACTTATTCGGTCATATCAGGGAAAATAGTGGCGATTTCCCCTTGAGGACTTTAAGGATCTGAGGTTCGCGTGTGTGTAGAATTTTAATTTCAGTTAGCGCCACAAAAAGAAATCGCAGGGTATAAGGCTAGGCGACATCACCATATAGGAAAAAAAATCTTGCAAAACTTACGAGTATATGAATGTCCGCGCCATATGAATGACCAATAATTAGTCATTGCCCGAGGTCCTTTGCTGAATTGCCACTTGTAGTTCTTAGTCAGGTGCCTCCTTTTCTCAGGATAGGAAAACTTATAAAGCACGAAGATCCATAATCCATACAAGTTTTGGGGAAAATGTTTCCGGAGAAGCTTAAACCTTAAGGCCTCAATCGCCGGTAAACTGCAGCTATTTTCCCAAAAATGACCGAATGAGTCACGCGATTATTCAGAAATCGTCTGGGCGAGTATATCGCCAATGACGGCCAACACCTTGAAGGTATTATTTTTAAAAAGTGCAGGAAAAAAAACTATATTGTGTTACTAAGAAATTATTTGTATTTTTTACTGTTTTTGAAGAATAAAAGTTTGAAATGTGGAACTTTTTCTATTACTCACTCTGTATTATTTAAATAATTCTTTTAAAAGATGACATTTCTACAAGTGTTAGTATATAAAGTTTCCCACCACATAGTGCGGTGCGACTACAAATCAATTTGATCGAAAAAAATAAAAAAAATACAAGATCAGGGCCGGAATATACAGTAGACAATTATTTGACATACTTATTGTACACCTTGAGATATCTTTAGTTCAGTTGTACTATCCGCAATGGGTCTATTTGACAAACAAGTACGGCCATATTTGTATTTTTTAAATTTGATGAATGAATAGATATGTACATAATCCTGTATTCACATTTTGAAAATATATAATAAAACTACTGATAGTGTATTTTGATCCGCGTTGTATAAGAAGTACGTTAATTAGAGTAGACATGTGCGAATTTTTACATTGTTTGTAAACACCGCATAGAGTTGTGTTCACAACTGCAATTCGGTGAATCGCGATAAGTATACGGTTGGCAGTCAAGAACCGGAGCGCGAGCTAAAGTAGCCAAAGCAGTACCTGACTCCCACTAATCATAGGAGTGCAGCAAACGGCCAGCAGCTTGGAGCTGTTCAGAATTAAATTAATTCTTCTACATTTTCCTGCCGGTGCCTACACTGCGCCAAGTCCTAAACTGCCCCACAACTTTTAAAATAATTCTTACCGATTTATGGTTTCCGCAGTCCCTCGGGTAAACCAATATGACAAATTGTACAACCAACTTTTAAATTTTAACAAATACTTTACTATTTCTTACATATCAGTTTATAAGTAAAATATTATGTAAACATACCGGGTGTAAAAATAAAATATGTAACAAAAGAAATAAAATGATATTTTTTTAATGTAGTGTTCGTTGCTTTCCTAATTAAATTAGAGCAAATGTGTCAATGCAAAAAATGTTTAGAATTCAAAACTGCATCTAACGAGTATCTTCTTGTAGCTTAAAGACATTGGTAAGTTATTTTCGATATTTTGCAAATAGCATTAATAAATATAATATAAGATCAGATATTCATTAGTTTAAATTTAATGTCTCTGCGATTATTTGTTCCAAAGTTATAACTATTTCAAAAGACCGTAAACAGCTACAGTGACGTCATCTACACCGCGTTCCGCAGTAGGTACATACTGCTACATTGCACTGTGTGTTTATCAGACAAAGTATTTGCAGTTTATTCAGTACAAGGAGCATTTTTGTGTTCAATTATTGTAGGTTTTAATATTTTGTGACATTAAAATGCCTAATTGTGTCTTTTGGTTGCACACATAATAAAACAAAACATAAAAACTTGTTTTTTCATAGAATACCGGAAAAATAATAAGAAACGTGATTTATCTACAATCCTTCGTGTATAAATTACGTACAAAAAAATATAAAAATCTGTTGTGGCCATCAAATACCTCTCGCCATTTCCATTGTGGTACGAGGAGAGTTTTTAATGTTATCTACCTAGCTATGAAAACAACGAATTAGAGAACAAATAAAATTTTATTTTTCAACGTAAGAACCGTTAATACTAACACACTTATTCCAACGTTTGTCTAATAAAGCTATGCCTTCAAAAAAAAAAAAACATCTTTTGGTAATTCTGCAAAATACGACTCCACAGCGACGCCCTCTCAAATGTTTTTTGAGTTTTGGAAAGAGATAATAGTCACAGGGGGTGAGGTCAGGACTGTAAGGTGGATGTTGCAATTCCTCAAAGCCGGATTCATTGACTACTGCTTGAATAATTCGCGCTTTATGCACCCTGCAGTTGTCGTGCAGAAGCAGAGTTTTCTGAGCATAATTGTGAGGACTTTTTTCGCGTATAGCCGCTTTCAAGTTATTAATTTTGTCTTTGTAGACATTCCCCGTTATTGTAGTCACTTTTGGTATATACTCAATTAAAAAATACCCTTCACGTGCTAGAAAACTGTGGCCATCACTTTCCCCGCAGAACATTGTGTCTTCGCCTTCTTGGGTGGTGAATCCATTGCATGGACTCTTGTTTCGTGGGAGGTACAAAATGATGTACCCAGGTCTCATCCCCGGTTATAATTATGTAGAAAAAATCTTCATCTTGGGATAAAGCAATCAAATTCTCCTCGCTAATTTGTCGTCTACACAATTTTTTTTCGCGACTGAGCAATCTGGGAATCCATCGTGCCGGCACTTTGCTCATTCCCAAATCTTCGTGTAGAATTTTAAAAACACTCGTTTCTTATATTCCTGTTTCTCTAGCAATAACTGAAACTTTTACTCGGCGGTCAGTCTACACCAAATCTTCAACTTTCTGCTGTTCGTGATTTCAGAGGTCTTCCATACTTTGGATCATCATGAATGGATTCTCTGCCCCATTTGAACTCCTTGCACCAATATTTAACTTGGAAATAGAACGGGCTGTTTTCTCCATATACTGCCACCATTCTCTCATGAATGATATTCTTCGGGCTACTGCCTTCTTTCGATAGAAATTTTATTATGCTTCTATATTCAAGTTTCAAATCACTCATTTTCGTTTATTTAAACTGATATAAAAATAACAAATGTTAAGCGATTGGAGCCAAATTTGGAGATGACACTTCAAAATGTCACAGAAACTTGACATAAGAAAATTGTCGCAATAGCATTTTGTTTTCATAGCTAGGTAGATAACATAAAAAACTCCCGTCGTATATATAAGTATTATATTTAACATTTCTTGTACACACAAAAAAATGTAATTACACCTAATCTTTATATTTCTATAATTTTAAATTCACTCTATGAGCAAGTTTTCTGCATTTCTTTTAAATGTTCGAGGATTTTCCAATTCATTAACTGGATTGGCGATATTTCTGAAAGATTCATGTAATATACCTGTAATTTTCAATATATAATTAATAATACAATAAGAAATATTAAATATCGTTCCCAGAAAAAGCATTCAGTAGTATCTCTGAATTTTTGACACTCACGTTAGTGACATTTATCTGTCAATTACAGACATTTTAATTTCTCAAATAGTTACCATGGTGATGTTTGGGCCCTGAGCAGGTTGAGAGATTTACTACAACAGATTATTTATAGATTACATATCTATATCTTTAAATCTATAGAATGTATAATAAAAAAAATAAATGTGTCGGATAGAGAATTATGTTTTTTTTTAATATTTGTAATAACATAAATTTTCAAAAAATAATATTTAGAAGATTTTTGTTAAAATACTATTACTTCCGGTGTCCAATTGTTATCAGAATCCATTCAACTCTTCCCAATACTGCTAGATTGAGGAATCCGTAGTTATACAGGTCTTTAGTCTTATATAGAATTTGAGATATCGTACCTACAACAACCTCAAACACACACATCCGCAAACACACACACACACAGACATCATCGTAAATATGTTATTATCGGATTCTAAGGAACTTAAAACATGCTTATTCACTAAAATCTCGATATACGATTTTTAGCATGAATCCAATACCTCTCTTACCGAGAGGTAAAAATGAAATGTGAATAAATTAGCTTACAAGTTCTTATTGTTATTTTCTAATTAGACATATTTCTTGTATAATTATTATGGAAATAAATATGTAAAATATGTAATTGATAGTATTAACCTTATTTGTGATCAATTATAAATGTTTAATTCATAGAAATAGGCTTTAATGATCAAAAATAAAAGAAAATAATTATTCAAAATAATTTTTGTCATTAAGAAACCCCAGATAATTTTTTAACTACAAAAGACGGAATAACCCGTCTTGCCTAATGGTAGGTATCTGAGCATTTACGTAATATACATATTGATGATTATCATAATTTTGTTTAAAATTTTAGTACAAATATGGAGATATAGTTGTCATAATAGATTGAAAAATCAAAATATCTTTGAAATTATACGCGTGACTCTTGCAAGTCTCACAGCTCACAGTAGTTTGCTATGCATACTAACTGTATGCTGCAGCACTACAGCGGCGTATCTGACGTCATCACCGAAACTTTAGCATGCTATATTATCTCAGGAACTAAGGCATGGGAGCAAAATTTGTTTCTACTATATTTGTCCAATTGTAATACAGTTTTGATTTATGACAAGTCAATTTTTAACTTGCTAATGCCTTTAATTGTTTTTTATGCGAGTATAAAGCAAACGACAAATGGCTTTTATAAAGAAAATTACGCATTGAGAGTGTTGTGAAACAAAATAATTTTTAAACTTTGAAGGTTACTAAAGTATCAACGTCAAATGATTGAAAAATAACGCTGATAGCTTTGGTTAGCGGATTAATTGTTTTGAACTGTTTTAAATATGGAAATATTTTCTAAAAACGATAAAAATTTATTTATAAAATGATATTACGTGGCATGTTCGTTGAATCAAGTGCGTGATCTATGTAGTGCCTCGACTCCTGATTCAGCTAGCATTTACTGCAACCATTAATAGACTTGCAAAACAAATTTGAAGATACGGATAGTTTTCTAATGCCATTTAAAAAGTGTAAATGTCAGACTCGTAACCAAGAGGTAGAAAATAAATTAAGTGTATTGCTACATATTATTAATTAATTATTATTTAAAAAGTGTGACAATACACGTTCAAGTATAATTTATTATTAATTTTGATTAAGTAATTTTGTAACGTTTTATCTTTCAAGTTAGATTAATTTACTTTTATTCGTAATTTAGCTTCAGGTGACTAATTATGCATTTAAAGTAATGAATAGAAATTATAAATAATACCTAATAAAAAGAAACTAAGCTAAAACGTTAAACATTTATTTATTTTTTGTTAAATTTCATGGCTATCGCTTTTTTTGTGCTGATTTTCAAAATTTTCATACCTAATTCTGCACGTAAAATTAATTTTGCTTATTGGTGTAAAATTTTATGCTTACTCTATCTAATTAATTCGGGGACCAGGAAATTGTGAAAGTATGATTTTAGATATTAAAGTCCTACGTTCACAATCCTGTATATCGTATACTTTTCTATATTTCATTGCAAGAAAATAATTCATTCTTTCCTTTAACCCTAATATTTTATGAATTTATGTAGTGTAACACATGGTTAGTATTTTTCTTCAATTTTGGAAATATTTACAAGGATATAAATTATCTGGGAGACGTTGACCCTCACAAAGAAAGAGCAGCATACGCCGTCTGATTCGCAAGGGTTCGGGTAACGTTGAAGATTACATGGTGCGCTCCACCAGTTTGTCACAGTAGTAGCCGGTGCTTTCCGACAAACTGCGCATGAAATATGAAATAGTGGCCGCTGCCAAGTTAGGGGAGCTGTTAAGTACACATCAGTTCGACATCAAATTATCGGCAGAAATCTTTGTTCTCCTAATTGTTATATTCCCATTTTACATTTTGTGCCATTTTATTACACAATTAGACATCGTTAATCATGAAAACTAATAAAAATATTACAATAATAGATATTTATACACCAAGATAATGTTTATTCAGGAGAAGAAAGTTTAACATACGTACCCCCCGTAAGGGTTGGTTATTTTTTTGAGTGAATAAACATTCATAACTTACGTGGTTTATACAATATTTTATTTAATTTGACGAAATAATAATAACAACAATTGAAAGATCCAATGCAAAAAGTGGACAAGTCCACTTTTTGTGAAAAATGAGTTATTGATATAAACTTGTACTTCGGAAAATTTGGCATCCTCCTGTGCAAAAACTAGACTTCTGTCATCACTGCAAGCCATACAGCCCAACAATTTCTACCAATACTTTGCAGCAATAATACATGTCCATTGGCAAGGCCACTTTTTGCATTTATTATTTTATTTATTTAAACAAATAGTTTGTAATAGTTTTTCTCTATTAAATATTTTACTTAATACTATAAAAATGTGTTTGTTAATGTAAAATAAACATTAGGCAACAAATTGTGATTTTATTGGCCAAAAACTGGACATGTCTAACCTTTTTCATTTTTTTTCAAATAATTTAAATAGTTAAATTCAAACTATGATTATACTTCGATAGCTAAACAGACCATCCACAGCATGATCCAGTCATAGATTAGTGTATTTTTTAGTATACAGATAAACAGTTTTTTTTTATCTCCCAAATTTATAAAAAAATAGACTTGCCCACTTTTTGCATTGGTCCTTTCAATTATGAATTTAATTTTGACAAAATAAAAAACTAATCAATTACTAGTCATTAAATGATAATCGTCGTTGTTATTTATTCAATTTTGAACTGTTATTATTTGTTGCAGAGTACCTTAAAATTCAGTGAGTTATTTTTTTGTTTGTTTACATCTCAGTTACGCCCGCTAATGATGCTAAATAGTTATTTAAGTATTAAGGGCAGTAAGTGCACATTACCGGTCTCGATCTTCAATACATCCGATACCGGTAAGAAGCACTTAATGCCCGCAATGCTTATTATATTTTTTGCACGATCGTCCGAATAATAACAAATTAAAGTTTAGAATTATTTAAAAATTATTTTGACATTTAAAAAAAAATAGTTGTCATTTTTAAGTAAGCTATGATCGTTGTTTTGTTATCGTTAAAGCTTTAAAAATTGTACATTTATTTTTTATTTATGTAGTTTTCACCGCCTCCAGATCGGTAGGTAGTCACATCACTTACCGGTCAGTCACATCACTTACTGATCAGTACCACATCACTTACTGATTAGTAATTTGTAAACAAAACTTACTGCCTTGGAAACCATATCGGAAAAGTTTAAAAAAAACCTGATCGTTTAGAATCATTTATAATATAACCACAAAATACGGTTAACATATTCGTAACACGACCGTAGCTTGATTTTTATAATACCGACTATACATGGAGATTTTCTGTGTGTACAAAAAAAGAATAAATTCATGAGTTCTACTATAGTTCATTTTTTTAAGATTTCAGTATGGTGGAGATAGGACTTATTTGACCTTGTTCTCTGATTGGTTCAAATCGTGACCAAGTTTATACAGACAATTTTTAGTTTTCTATTTCAGTATTCTATATATTTGTCCCTCTCATTCACTTACATTTTTCATGCATTGGCGTGCAATGATGACATGTGGTCAAATAGCCGTATTCTTTCGCTGCGTTGGATTAGATCCATGTTACACGGATCAGTAAATTGCATGTTCTTTCGAATTACGATCAGTATCTCCTCCCCAAGTAATCCAGATCAGTGCCATCTACTCCAACAAAAACTTGGATTAGAAAGATCATATCACTCAAGATTCAAAAATGGCGGCAGCGTCGGAAGAATCTGTCATATTTTATAAGTCAATCTGGACAAGAGGTTACATTTCTAAAAGAAATTTAAAGAAGAATAAACAATGGCAAATATAGAAAAATGAAATTCATTTTTCCGGCTGATTTTAACAGATACTTGTGTTCTTTCGAATAAATTCATCTGCGTCCACGTGACCTGATCTGATCTAATCCATACGATCATTTGCATCTGATCCAATCCAGTGAAAGAATACGGCTAATATCTCCCATGTCCCGTTTGCTCTTCAAGTTTTCAAGTAACTTGGATTTGTCTGGGAGAAAAGAGGTAGGAACAACATGCTCATTGAAAGGTATTTTTTGTATTATAAATATGTTTGTAAATCTTTTTATTACATGCTTTTTTACAACAAATTTGAATATGTATTAAATTTACCATTTTAATTATTATTTATTTACTTTCTTGGTCATAAGGTAATTTTTGTATTATAAATATGTTTGTAACTTTTTTTTTCTAACATGCATTTCTACAATAAATATAAGTAGGTATGTAATAAATGTTTCCGTTCATAATGTAATTTTTGTATAATAAATATCTTTGTAAATCTCTTTCTTTGTTACATGTGATTTTATGTGACAAATTTAAATATTTAATAAATATTTATGTTTAAATCATTTGCTTTTTTTGTTTACCACAATTTATTTTGACCCATCATTGTAAATAACAAATTTTATTTGACTTCAGAAATTAATAAAATTAATAGACTAATTTTATATTCAAATATAATTTTCCAAGTAACTAGATTTGAATTTAGCGCCAAATTTTCAAACTATATTCACAGTTTGTTTACAATGTAAATCAGGTTTCTAGTTACTAAAATCTTAAAAAGAAGTATAGTTTATTTTGTTTCATTTGTACATGAAATATTGTACGTATCTCAGGCCGAAAGAAAATTACGCTCCTAGACGAAGTCTGTCCGCGTCCGCAGGCGTATTTTTTTCTTTTAGCCCTTTATACGTAAATAACTACTTTCATTCCTAACAAAGAAACAGTTCTTTATAGTTGTTGCTATGGGGTAAATAATGACAGTTTAAAACGTCAAAATTAAATAAATAATAATAATAGATTTGTTTGAAAGCCTGAACTTTATACAATACCTATGTATTGGTTGATTTACAAAAAAGTACATATAGAATAATATAATATGTAGATGGGACAAAATATTTACATTTAAATTAAATTAACATTACAGGAATAATTACACAACATTTGAGATAAACAATTAATTCGAGTAATGACAAAAGCTACAATTAGCTTTATTTAAAAAAAAATATTTTATTCGTTTACACAAACACTTCGGGACCTCGTGGAACCAATCGCAGAGTGAAGCATGTTTTTAGCTTTAACTGGCGACAAAGAATCTTATAATTGTATAATATAATCTTCATTTACATCACATAAATACTCAGATAGATATATTTGTCTATATGGACGGTATATAGGGCATTCTATTAGAAAGTGGTATATTCAAGGGAAGGCGCTGATTTAATGGAAATATAATTAGGACTATATTAAGTGTTATGCAGGAGAGATAAATCTTTTTCCTGTAATTTGTTTTTGAGTATCTAATAACGATATAATTTCGTTTCCAGATAAAATTTGTTATTGTATTAAGCCCTAGTTTATATATTTTAATTGTGAAACCCAGTTAAATTAAATTTTACTGTTTTCTCCGGCATCAAAATAAACTAATCGATTACACAATATTTTAGTTGTGCGATGTTCATTCATTTATTACAACTTAAAATGTTTAATAGCATATGGATGGTTGCAGTTTGTAATCTGATCATGAGGTTGGGAGTACTTCTTGGGCATTGTAAAATATGTTTTAAATGTTTCAATTGACCATACGATCAGCAATATCTGAATATCTCAATCTTTAAATACCCTGGAGACCGATTTTCTGTCTTTTCCGAAAAAAAAGACGAACTGCCCAACTATGGGTCATGACCAAAAACTCTTTAAAAAAATGATATTTTATAATTTACACTTAAAAAAAGGAATATTTGCAAGAAAACAGTATCATTAACAATTAATGTATAATCACTTTGAATATGGCGGAACGAATGAAGCTTTGCAAGTAACGTATTATATATTTAAAATATACGAGTATACAATATTTTTAGGAAATTTATTATAATTTAAATCAAACAATAAATACTTTAGTAGTTAAAGAATATATTTTTTCTAACATTTAATAAAGGTATTTAGTTAAATATTATTATTTAACTATTAATGTTTACATTTTAATTGTTAGAGTATGACATTAATAGCAAATTTTCAGAAGATATTGTTAAGCTAATGATTATTTTACTGTTAAAAAAATTACTATTTTAAATAAAACAATATATTTTTAAATAAACACACAATTCAATAGTTAATTTATGAATTCCTTATATATGAATATTACATATTATCTGTAGTTTTATTAATAATAGTAAATAAATTAATTTATAAATATTTTGTTGGGAAAGTAGGATTTAGATCTAATGTAATGCAATTCATAAACATTTGGTAAATACATTTATTTTAACACAAAATATGTATAGTATACCGGGTGGCGCTCGAAACCCGTTACATAGGCATTTAACATGGGAAATAAGAATAATTTGAATATTTGCTTCCCATTATAACTTATTGTAATAAAACTTTATACACATGTTTGGGAACACTTATTGCATCATATTAATAACAAATTGTTTAAAATAAATAAAGAATAATTAAGTAAAATAAAAAAATGTTCTAGCAATTTTAAAGTAATACTTATTATCTCTTATAAAAGAATCATTAACCTATTAGCAATCATAGCATAATGGTAACGTCATTGCTTTTTGTTCCAAAGGTACTGAGTTCAAACCTAGCACATCTCTTTAATTTTTTTATAATTTTATTTATTCTAATTTTAGATGCAGGTTTAATGTTACCAATGTTATTTGATTATACATAGTAAAAATTAAAATTTAAAAAAAATAAGGAGGTGTTCTAGGTTTGTACCCAGTACCTATGGAACAAGAAGCAAGAACGTTACCATTGTGCTACGGTCGCTTATGACTTAATCATCCTTTTATGAGTGATAATAAGTATTATTTTAAAATTGCTAAAACATTTTCTTATTTCTCTTAATTATTATTTATTAATTTTAAACGATTTGTTATTGATATAATGCAATAAGTGTTCCCAAACATGTGTACAAAGTTTTACTACAATAAGTTTTAATGGGAGGCAAATATTCAAATTATTCTTATTTCCCATGTTAAATGCCTATGTAACGGACTTCGAGCGCCACCCGGTATATGTATAATTACAAAATTATAAAAAACTTAACTAAAAACCTAAAGTACAGTAACAGAGTATGATTACATAGACCTTACATCGTATTACTAACCTACTAACAATGTATAATTGAAAATGTTTATCGATGCCTACAAACTTGGTTATTTTATTTGTATAAGTAAATCATTTTTTTCATCAGTATACATAATAATATTTATAATACCAAATTGGGAATTTCCATACTCATTTCTATTTATTTCTATAGATGTTTTTTGTTAGAACCAAATTCAAAGTTGTCGTTACATCGTTTTTCTGGAATAAATCTATGTGAAAGTTTTAACTGATCCTATGAGCTATTTGCTGAAATATAAAAAAATAATACTTATACATTGATGAACGTATTTTATTTACCTTCGAAGAAGTACACACAGGAAGAACATCTCTCTTTGTTTCATAAATTAGGTATATCACTCATTTTTCTCTTTAGATTCAATAGAATTTAATAACACACATTGAATCAAATGGTACACGTATTGACTCTGCAAATATGTATGTCTTACTGACCAGTGCCAACAAGTTGCTTCTATATTTTATGTTTTGCTAGTAATAAAATGAATAATTGTATTTTTTAAATTAAACAATTAAAGAGAAATTAAATAAGTTATAATTACAATACACATAATAATAATTATCACATCATATTTGATATGTAAAAAGAATTCGTTAACTGTTAAATTACTACTTTACCTAAAAAACAGATGAGGATATATAGTAATTTACGATATGTATAATAAGATGTTTGATATATTAAATAAAATGTAATTTTGTCATTATTTTCTTATTAAATTTGTAGAATACATACAACAAAATAAGCTGTAAACAAATGATTCATTATATAGTAATATACTGAAATTTTAGTGCTTAAAATACTACCGTTTTAATTAAGATATGCGAATAGTATTTAATTTATTATTTTAAATACAAAGAAACTATAACCAAACCTCGGATATGTTAAATATTAGAGGTATTTTTCTGTCAGTGTAGGTATTCTGTATATGGTCCATGCAAAACATGTCATTATGTATATATAAATGGTAGCCGATAATAAACGCCAGATTTTTTCAAATTTTATAGGGGGCGCTAAAGCCTTTTATTTTTGTGTATTTTACCTATGAAAAATTATACATGCCATTCCATTCAGGCTTTAGTCAAATGATAAGTTTTACCCTACAATACACAAAAAATTATGGCCAGGCACCCTGGATGTATATACAGGTCCCTGCACTCTTCCGATTTCGTCAGCCGCTTAATGATGGGGGGGGGGGAAGGTTGTTGATGTTATACCGCTTCATATTTCAAGGATAACTTATAATTACCATTTGAAATAAAAATTCCCAACTGCCATACATGTTTTACACATATATTAAAACACTTGAAAGTTGCACCATTTACAGTGGTATTCTGTCTGGATCCAGTTTTATTTAAATATTTAATGCAAATTACATGGTAATATGTAATTCCATTACGAAAATATTGTTATAACGGTGATTGTATATGCAACTAATGTTTAAAACATTATACCATGCACCCCTATCATATCATCTGGCACTTACGCGTATTTCATACCAATTTGTGTACTAAATTATACGCAAATTTACAACTTTGTAACCAACGATTGATTGTAAGTGTAGTTTTATACCTAATGGGGTCTTTCCAAAAAAATTTTGATAGGTAAATTTAAAGCAATAAAGGGCTTTAACGCCCCCTGTAACGACTGAAAATGTCTGGCATTTATTATCGGCTATTTACATAATACATAATATCATTTAATATAGGTTCCATACAGAATACCTAGATTCTAAAATATCATTTTTTTATACAATTTTATCTTGAAAAAATACAAATGTGGTAAAAAAGCCGTGTAACTCAGCCCTTATTAATCCGCGAACCGCGACAACTTTTCTTCCCGACAATTGGGATAAGGCGCGTAATTTGACCGAGAAATAAACCTCATAAAGGGTCGACAACACCGTGTTCCATTTTTATCCTATTTGCCCTGTTCTTTTATGCAGTTTTGCTACTAGTAAACAAACTTAAGCTGGTTTAATTAGTAGGGCTGTATAAAAGCAGGGCCTGCGTTTGCAGAAGACAGTTGTTGACTGCGAGTATTCCTTTCGACAACTGAAGCCGATTGCGATTCTTGATTGCGAGTATTCCGTCAAGACTTCCAAACCGATCTCCAGGTGAGCAATATTTTCATTTTTCTTTGAAACCCGTACCGTGAGCTCTCCGTCCGAGTTGTTCAGTTGTTTGTTGAGAGTCCGTCTTAGTGTCTCGTTGTGAGCTTCAGACGCCCAACGTCGCAACGCTTGTTGTGCGTAAGCCAAAGCATCTTCGAAGGGCGTATTGAAAACATCCAGAGACACTACGACTGACGCCGGCCGTAATCATCTCCGTAGAGTAAATTCACCAGTTGCGTGTGTCTAGCCATTTTACAGTGACTCGTTGCGAGTTTTACCGACTTGACGTTTCGACGCCGCCGGCGTGTAAACCCGGGCGTTACAGACGTCAAGTCTGCGTGTTTATCCAGAGTTACTGTAAAACGGCCCGTTATTCCAAATCGAGTATTTTAGCGTCCATCGACCCAAGTGCGTTTTTCCGACTCTGCGTCGCGACGCCCCAGTGCGTAAGCCGGGGTACTCGAGGCCTAGAGTCTGTGAGGTTTGCCTGGGTCGACTTTCTCGTCGTACGCCGTATCATCGATCTTCGCGTACTCCGCGAACAACCGGTTACAAGTATCAGCGTCGCGACGCCCGGCGTCGATCTGACAATTGTTGCAGAAACGCATAGCTACACCTCGTCCGTCATAACTACCGTTAACCACCGAACCAACGCGACATCAGCGTCGCGACGCCCGGCATCGAAACTGCCGATTATTGCAGAATCGCATAGCTACACCTCGTCCGTCATAACTGCCGTTAACCTCCGAACCAACGCGACATCAGCGTCGCGACGCCCGGCGTCGATCTGCCGATTATTGCAGAATTGCATAGCTACACCTCGTCCGCCATTACTGCCGTTAACCACCGAACCAACGCGACATCAGCGTCGCGACGCCCGGCGTCGATCTGCCGATTATTGCAGAATTGCATAGCTACACCTCGTCCGCCATTACTGCCGTTAACCACCGAACCAACGCGACATCAGCGTCGCGACGCCCGGCGTCGTTTTGCCGATTATTGCAGAAACGCATAGCTACACCTCGTCCGTCATTACTGCCGTTAACCGCCGAACCAACGCGACATCAGCGTCGCGACGCCTGGCGTCGATTACACCAAAACCATCCGAATACATTCCTAGACAGATCCTTAAGATCACCGTACCTACCGTTTGTCCGCCACCGTCACCGCCGTCACGACGCCTAGCGTCAATCACACCGGAACCGTCCGAACACATTTCCATCTACATTATTGGATACCCGTGCATCTACCGTACATACACCGACATCACCGCCGTCGCGACGCCCGGCGTCGTTCTTCCGAAAACCAGTAAATCATCTAATTCGCACACCCAGCATCGTATTGTACCCATCAACGACCACCATACTCTTTTGTACAGCGAGTTATCATTCAATAAAGTTGTCTTGTACCTTTTATTGTAATTGTGTTCTTCATATTTCACCCTATCTCCAAACCTGCTATCCGACCGTTGGCGCCCGAGCAATCTCACGCCAACTTTCTGACCGCTATCCCCAAAATAGCGTTACAATACTGTAACGTGCGCCCCTGACTTAAGAGCATACGAGCGCCGCTACTGGTAGAATATTCCAGAACGCTCGTAGCAGAAGCCGTCGTATCACAGTCTATGGAACTCACTGTGCGATATAAATGATCATCTGCTAGAGAATGACATTTTGAAGCTAGCAATACCAAAGTTAGTTTGTGGACTAGATGGTTTGGATTGGAGGATTGTTAGGAATATGTTAGAGACCCTCTTCCGCTATACCGGTATTGAAATTCTCGTCTGCAGCTTTAACCTTAACGGACAGAAATAAGAACTCCAGCCGACCATCGACTGTCACTTCTTCAAGACTTCTAAATGTACCAAGGGTAATACATGTAGATTTCGTCATCAATAACTGTTCCGGGACGAAACAGTCTTAAAGAGGGGGCAGTGTAACGTGCGCCCTTGACTTAAGAGTATACGAGCACCGTCACTGGTAGAATATTTCCCAGCGATGACGTAATCCCCGGCGGCGGAACGACCCATACGGCTAGACGTTTTAATTACACCGGTGACCTAAATCTATTGTATTCAATATCATTGTGGCGTCAGAAAGTTCCAGAAGAACACTGGGCTGTATAAATACCGTCCGAAGGACAGCGGAGATATAGTCTGATATATGTATAGAAGCAACGAGCAATGAACAGTGGGTGATATAAATAAACATTCTACGAGTTGTGAACATAAATAAATGTAGTTATATAAATAAATTTAGTGATATAAATATTGGTTAAATAAATAATCTTAGTGTTTAAGCATTTAATATTATTCTTAGTCTTAAATTAGTGTTTATAATTATTTAATCATAGTGTTAGTTATTTTTATTATCTTTTAATATTTATCCTAATTATTTATCGTTTAATAAACGTATTATTTTAATTAATAATATTTCTTTGATTTTTACACTTCGCCCATATAAATAAAACGTTACAATACATACTCAAAAGTTCCATAAAATTTGTTAATTTCTTCTTCTATGGTCGATTCCATGGTGCAGAGAAATTCTGTGTTTTAAACATTTGGATTGTTAATTATATCTTCTGTAATTTGATTCACCTGGCCAAGCTTTGAGTTAAAGTCATGTTAAGAATACAATTTTGAAATTACTATAGTAGTCTAGGACAAATTTTATGGTACCTATATTTTAAATTTTCTAAACAAAAGTCTATATCTAATGATGATTTTATAAAAAAATCATTGGATGGATATGAAATCCATGAATCACAAATGTCGAAGTCGTGTAACCCAAGCAACTGTCTATTCATTTATTACAAGATTAGGAAGAAGAACGGTACAAATATCACATTTGATATTTCAATGTTATCATTTCGGTTCAAATATTTTCAGCATGAAAAGAGATTTCAATAATTTAAATTATTATGTTATTAATTAATAACATTTAACTGAATTATATTATGAATTAATAGATTAGATAAGTTGTAAGTATTCAAAAATAATGTGTAAAAATGAGAACCAGAACGGTATGAAATGTCATGTTTAACAAGTCAATGTTACCTTTTTTAGACTTATAGACAATAATTTCAGAATATGGAAGAATATTGTGAAATATTTAATAATATTTAACTAAAGTGTGATCATAAGCTAAATAAATTTGAAAAATTGTAAGTAGTAGGTACGTAAAAACATTGTATATAAAATAAAATATAATTTATTTGAAATCGTTACAAAATTGCACAAAAATCGTAATTAAAAGTTCAAAAATCAGCAGTAAAGTAATCCATTATAAGACAATAATGCAAATTCAGCGTTGCTAACCTTATGATAATTATTGTACATATAAGATAATTTAGGTAGGTGTACAATCTACAATAGTAAATTTGTACGTATAATAAAAAAAAATGTGCAAGAAGAACGAATTAAATAATTCCGACGAAGAAGTTTAAGATAACACATAATTTTTAGTGTTCATTACAATAACTTCAATGTCCGGAGGTTCGCAATACTGCACATAAGTTTGTTTAACTGACAACAACTGAAATATGCCAAAATAACCTATAATAATAAATATTTTCATTTTCTCAAAATTTCGATTTCAAATAAAATTTAATATGCACCTCAGCACTGAAGTTTTATCACTCATATGGTTTATTTTCCTTTCCCTTACGTCCTCGGCAACTAAATTCCGCATTCGTGATGAAAAGTAGAGATTCAGTAGCTTGATACATAAATAACTATTTAATAACAAATGCCATTCAGAAAGCCCAGGAAAGCGATACATAAAATGATTAATAATGTTCAATAAAATTTCAAATTTCTACAGTTTGTTTTTTTCCTTCTTTTCGTTAGTAGCAGAAAAAGTATGCTGTACAACTCGAGTGGAATGTCCATATCGCCTTCGGATGATTAAACACTCCGCTTACGGTGTCGTGCTCAAACTTCAACCTCATGCGATATGGACATCATATCCACTCTTGTTGTACAAACTACTATTGTTTCATTATCTAAAGCAAATCATTTGTTAAACCCTTTTAAATTCCAGAAAATAATTTGAAAGTTATTTATACGTTCTAGATTATTGGTACATGTGCTATTACTTAACTTAAATAATTTAATAAATCACTATTAATTTAGGTATTGTATTCTAATACGAAAGATTTTTTCAATGTTCTTTCGAGAAATTAATTTTCTTTTAATAATTCCATATCTTATTTTCAATAATGTACTCGTATTAGTAAATAAACCGAGAAATAAACACTACTAAATGGTAATAACCGGTGACGTAATTGAGTCCTCGTTCAAAATTCAAACTTATTAATTTGTTGAAGTTAACTTCAACACTGTAAAGATTATCAGCCAAATTCGAATGTCAGTAACACGAAATATAGTACATATGGAATAGTAAGCTCGATCTTAATAACATTCGGTCTGCCGTCCTCTCTAGACTTTTAGCTCGATGAACAAAATCAACAAGAATATATGTGTATTTGTCACTTTTTACAGATATATATATATATATATATATATATATATATATATATATATATATATATATATATATATATATATATATATATATATATATATATATATATATATATGTATAACTAACAGTTTTGAATAGAGAGTGCTGTAGATATGAACCGAATGAAGGAAACTATCCAAATCAACTCTTAATACCTCACCACGAAAAACTATGGTATAAATTTTTGAATCAGGAATAATTGGCAAACTAATCAAACTTAAAAATATGTATGGCAAAGCCGAGTTCGTTTTGAATTTATATGACAGAATTTATTCTAAACCAATAGGAACCAATAAGGTTGTTTCTTCAAGGAGAATCTCCGAGCCCGATATTATTCAGCCTATTCATTGCAATCAAATATCATAATACTTTTATATTCAGATACCCTAGCATTAGTCTGCCACTCTATATCGCATCAACAGAATACAGCGATAACAATGACTTGTAAATAAGTTATCAGAAAATAGAAAACAAAATTATAAGTCATAGAATCTATTATTATTCGATTCAACGTGTCGGTTAATAAGTAAAAAAATATGTCCCAATATATTTCTGATGCATAACTTCACGATCAATATGCCTGAAAATACGAGGGTCATTCAATAAGTAAAGAGACAAATGGCTATAGCTCGAAACCGGTTTATTTCAATCTTTCAAAATTAAGGCTATTTTTCAACATAATCACCCCCCACAGTTATGCACTTGTCCCATCTTTCTTGCAGCTTCCTAATTCCCTTGGCGAAGAATTCTTTCGATTTACCCCGAAGCCACTTTTGCACCGCTTCCTTAACTTCCTCATTGTTAGCAAATCTTTTTCCACGTAGGGCGTCTTTGAGTGGTCCAAACAGGTAAAAATCAGATGGGGCGAGGTCGGGACTGTAGGCAGGATGAGGTAAGACCTCCCAACCCAATTCTTGAAGCTTATCACGGGTCAGCTGGGCTGTATGAGGGCGGGCGTTATCGTGCTGAAGAATGACTCCTTTTGACAAGAGTCCACGGCGTTTGCTCCTGATAGCTGGTCTAACTTTGTGTTCTAGTATTTCAGAGTAGTATTGGCTATTGAATAAATCCATCAATCCTCGATTCCAACGAGGGACCAGAAACTTCCACTGGACGTCCACATCGGGGTTCATCACCTACACTTGTTCGGCCACTTTTAAACCGATCAACCCACTTGTAAAAATTCGCACGGTTCATACAACTTTTACCGTACTGTATTAACATTCTAGAAAAAATTTCACTTGGTTTTACACCTACTGCGACTAAAAATCTATTGACTGAGCGCTGATCTTCTAAGGTGCAATCTTCTAGTGGACTTGCCATGGTGAACTGATAATTTTGAGGTTATGTTGACATAAAATGATGAAACAGCTGATCAGAGCATATCCCTAGGTTGCCAACTAACACCCCTGAAAAGATTGTACACATTCATTGAATAGTTTTAAAATTATAGAATTTGTCTCTTTACTTATTGAATGACCCTCGTATTTCCCCGACTTAATGTGATAAAAAAGTCGTAGTAATAATTATGTTATTAAAAAAAGTTCATAAATACAAAATTTAGATTTTTTACAGTTATTTTGGTATTCTACCTGAGAAAAAGAAAATAATAAGTATATCGCAATTCTGACCAAGTTATATAATTTACATTTGTGTATTTCAAAATAGTTTCAAGATATCCAACTATTTTTATAAACAGCAACTTTTTTGTTGGATTTATAATAAAAAAATCTGTTGTGGCTAGCACAATACCTCTCGCCACTTCCTTTTTTTGTTACATAAGTATAGGGCGCGAAGAGTCATGTTACATTGTTGGCCTTGAGAAACAGACATGGTGGCTCGTTTCAGAATGATAATTAGTAATTATGTACATAGATGTCAAATGTCAGAATTTTTCATTAAAAATTTCAAGATTTTCTAAATTCACATAGTTAATTTGTCACCAGGAGTGTGGAATTTACTTGTCGGAAAAACAAACCACTTGGAATTGTAAAATCACTATATTTAGAATGAGAAATTATATTTGATATCTATATACATAATTACTAGCTATCATTCTGAAATGGGCCCCCATATCCGCTTGTCAAGGCCAACAAAGTCACATGACTGCTCGCGCCCTATTGTAATTAACATTTTTGTTACCTATACACACTACACCAAAAAATCTACTTATACCTATTCCTTATACTCGTATTTAGATTTTTAATTTTTCGAAATGTTTCCAATTCATTGTCAGGATTGACAGTATTTTTGAAGGATTTGTGTAATATACCTATAATTTTAAATGTTTAACTATTAATACAATAAGAAATAAAATGTATGTACTTCCTAGAAAAAATCTTCAGTAATGTCTCTAGAGTTTTGACACTGACATTTATCTGTCAGTTACAAATATTTTAATTTTATTCAATTAGTTTCCATGACATTATTTGGGCTGTGAGATTTATTACAATAGATTGTTATATATATTTATTTATCTCTAAATCTATAAAAGATATAATAGAATATTTATATGTGTCAGATAGAGAATTTATACTACTCTTTAATACAATCAAAAATTTAAAAATTCAAAAAATAATATTTAGTTGATTTTTATAACAATCTGCTACTTCCGGTTGTCCAGTTATTAACAAAACCATTTCAGCTCTTCCCAGTAAAGTTCGATTGAGATATAGTTTTTGAGAAATCGTCCTTCCAACCGACCCCCATACATACACATACATACATACACACACGCACACATCCACAAACACACATACATCCACGCACACACATACATCCACACACACTCACATATACAGACATCATCGTAAAAATATTAAATTGGATTGTAGGGACATTAAAATCTGGATATGCGGTTTTTAGCATGAATACAATACCTCTCAGCGAGAAGTAAAAAGGGATGCCACTTTACATGTCATTCGTAATTAAGTATTCGTCCTTCCAACGTCCCACACACATACACACATACACACACACATACACATATACACACATACACACATACACACATACACACATACGAGTACACATACACACACACACACACACAGACAGACATCATCGTAAAAATGTTAAAATCGGATTGTAGGGACCTTAAAACGTGCTTATTCAATAAAATCTGGATATTCGATTTTTAGAATGAATCCAATACCTCTCTTAGCGAGAAGTAAAAAACCTATATGCTTCTATCAGAATCAATCACTAAATATTATAAAGGGAAATTACATTTTCAAATAAAAATATGCCTGATATTACATAATACAAATGTTAAAAAATCTGATGTGGCCAGCACATAACCTCTCGCCGTATATTTTACCTGGCTGTATGCATAAAGCAAAGATTATTTTTATAAATACAAATAATATATTCATATAAATCTATGACGTATAAACTTCTTTATTATTCAATAATAGCATGTCTCAACATGAAGATATTTTACCATAAATTATGTTACAATAAATTACAAAGTAGAGTTTACCATATATAAATATTAGGCTGGTAACAGCAATTTTCAATTCGAACAACTTTGTTTACTTTCTCTTCATATTCTTCTAGTAAAAACATTAATTTTGGGCGGTCTAAAATGTATATATCTGGATTGTGCATCTATTCTTATATATCTTCTTTTACATTTTATTTTTTCATACTTGTTACATCTAAATAACCTTAATTCCCTTTAATAAAGTGACGGATAGTTTGCACTCCGATTTTGTCAATATTTACAACTTACTTGAGAAGAATTTGATAGCTTTTTCGCAATTCAAAGTTACTCTAGTCTACAGTACTGGTGTACATTGTCCCATAATGTTTGAAACAAATTTAAGTCCTTCAACCTAGACTTGTCATCTCCATAATAGTCACAGATCAAGAACTAAGGGATTCTCCAAGTACATTTTTAATTCATTACTCATTATTTCTGACACTGACATTTATCTGTCAGTTACAAATAATTTAAATTATCAACTATTTTTCATGGCATTCTTTCGGCTGTCAAATTTATTACAACAGATTATTTTATATATTATACTTCTTTTATCTCTAAATCTATGGAATATATAATAAAATATTTAAATGTATCAGATAGAGAATTTAATTTTCTTTTATATTACCACGAAAAATTTTCAAAAAATAATATTTAGAAGATTTTTTTTCAAGAATCTTCTACTTCCGGTTGTCCAATTATTACCAAAACCTTTTCAGATCTTCCCATGAATGTGCGATTGGGAAATACGTTGTTAAACAAATTTTAAGTCTTATAGTTTTTGAGTAACCGTCCTTCCAACATCCCACACACACACATACACACACACACACATCCACACACACACACACACACACAGACATCATCGTAAAAATGTTAAAATCGGATTGTAGAGACCTTAAAACGTGCTTATTCAATAAAATCTGGATATGCGATTTTTAGCATGAATGCAATACCTCTCTTAGCGAGAGGTAAAAATCTGATGTGACCAGAACAATACCTCTCGCGAATTCCATGTTTAAATAACAATGAGCTTTAAGTAAAGTATCACTTCCAGTTTATCGTTTGCAAATAAAATCTAAGTTGTTGTTCCAATAAATAGAAACGTCTTTAATACGGAATTTTGGATTACATATATTTTATTGTTTTTCCTCGAAAATCTGTTAAGAGCTCCTAGTTAAGTACCACTTCCGGTTTATCATGTTAAAATCTAATATGTTTGTTCCAATCATTTATGAATTTTAAATATCAAATTTGAGAAGTTTTGAATTATATCAATATATTTTTTCATGAAAATCTGTTCAGAGCATCAAGTAAAGTATCTCTTCGGGTTTTTAAATTTTAGCCCAATTCTAACATGTTTCCGTTGACATAAAAGACTAAGTTAAGTACTAAAATTGAAAAGTTTCGGAATATATTTTAATATAGTTGTTCATTAAAAACTGATATGGGCTCCAAGTACCACTTCCGGTTATCTAATTTTATCCAAAATCTAAACTTTTAAATTAATGCAAAAGGCTTAAATAAGGAGAATACAAATTTTTGGAAGTTCCTTATAACAAGGAATATATAAAAACTTGTCACACACGCAAACACACACACACACACAGACAGAGAGAGAGAGAGAAAGAGACAGAGACATCATTGTAAAATAGTAAAAACGTGTTTTGGGGACCTTAATTCGTACATATTCACTGAAAACTAAATTGTCTCCTAGTTAACATTATTGGATGTATGACTATTTTATTTAAAATATAAATTTTGCATTCGAAATATAAAAAATAATTTATACTATTCATTGTACAAGTCATGGGCGCCGTTAACCCAAAATCCAAGGGGGGTGAACAGACATGAAATATTAAGAAAAAACTCCAAAAGATATACACACTCGTATTATGTTCGAACCGGAACTGTTTATTTTGTGTAATTGCATTTTTCATACTAATAATTTTTAAAAAATCTTACCTACCAAACTTCGCCGTTTTATTGGTATGACGTGTCTCCAGACATCTTTTTGTGTCAATTTAAAAATACATATAATTTATAGACAATTTAACATGAAACTAATAATTATTATAATGAGAATTGTTAAATTTTATCAAAGGAGTACTTCTTTACTTACACCAGAATATAACGCAAAATATCAATTAATCAAAACTGTAATAATAGTTCTTTGTTCGTACGCGCTGACATTTTAAAAATGAATTTATTAAGACCTTTTTATATCGCAATAATATGTGTTGTGAAATGCAAATGTGCATTTAAAACGCAAAGACTGCTTTCTCCAATCTAAATAAACACATTCCGGTATACAATCTCGTTTCAATTTTATACCTACAATTTCTTCTATTTCAAATTCGAATTAAATACTACACTTTACCAATTTCAACCAACGATAAACTTGAAACTTATTTCTAATTTTTAAATAGCACAAAAGTGACTGCTGTGGTCTTCTCTCCACAATAACCCAACAGGAGACTTATAGTAAACGCAGGTACAGGTGCAGATTTATCGTTATTACAGAAATCTAGAAATAAATTGGCAGGTATACCAAGATATGGATAATAATCTGGGATAATATATCGGGGGAACAATAGAACGTTTAAAATGGGAAAACATTTTTTTTAAATATTATCTATCCCGTAAAACTTTGTAGGATGCTAAAATAAAATTCTTAATTTTTGTGTCAAATTTTTTAAATACTTATGCAGTTTTACTGACCAAGTACTTATACTTTATTTAAAAACATGGCAAAAATACGTAGATTTACTCCATTCTTTTTAAGATTTCAGTAACTAGAAACCTGATTTACATTATAACACACTGTGAATTTAGTTTGAAAATTTTGCGCTAAATTCAAATCTAGTTACTTGAAAAATTATATTTGAATATAAAATTAGTCTACTAATTTGATTAATTTCTGAAGTCAAATAAAATTTGTTATTTAAAATGGTGGGTCAAAATAAATTGTGATAACCAAAAACCCAAATAAATAAATATTTATTAAATATTTAAATTTGTCACATCAAATCGCATGTAACAAAGAAAGAGATTTACAAGGATATTTATTATACAAAAATTACATTATGAACGGAAATATTTATTACATATTTAAGTTTATTGTAAAAATGCGTGTAAGAAAAAGTGTTACAAACATATTTATAATACATACATTATCCGTGCATTATCCTATGACCAAAAAAGCAAATAAATAATAATTAAAAAGGTAACATTTAATATATGTTCAAATTTGTTGTAAAAATCCATGTAATAAAAAGATTTACAAACATATTTATAATACAAAAAATACCTTTTCATGAGTATGTTGTTCTTACCTCTTTTCTCTCAGACAAATCCAAGTTACTTGAGAACTTTGAAGAGCGTAGAACGGGACGTTTTCTTTTGTGGCCTGCAACAATAATTGTATACAATATCTGTTTGAAATCAGTAATAGTAGTTGCAGTGCTGTTTAATCAAATTTGAACTTTTGCTGGTACTAAAGATATTATTACGAAAATATGACAATAATGAGAATACTTAAAATGTTACCTACGGTATAGATAAAATAGTAATAACTATTTACCTGAAAACTTGATGTACCCAACTAACAATCGACACGGTAGACGACAGCCATTTACAACTCAAACATTGGCGTACGAACAAAAATTTACTTCGAGTTGATTATTTTTTTTGAATTTTAAATGTAAAACAGCATAACAAATTATATTTTAAAGAATATTGTATTCTCAGTAGTTAATTTCACGTTCGTAGTAGTTAAAATTTATGCGCAACATTACATACATTCATTTCGCCACATGTCGTCAATGCGCACCCATGCATGAAAAATGTAAGTGAATGAGAGAGACAAAGATAATTATAGAATACTGAAATAGAAAACTAAAAATCGTCTGTGTAAACTTGGTCGCAATTTGAACCAATCAGAGAACAAGGTCAAATAATTCCTACATCCACCGTACTGAAATCTTAAAAAAAGAACTAAAGTAAGCATTATTTTAAGAAAGGATCGTCGATTAACTGTCAAATATCTTATTATTTTTGACATGTCACTTGGTTTAACAATTACCTCGACGTACACTGTTTGAAATAATTACATTCTAAACCCATTTTACCTTGTGGTTAAATTTAGTTTATTTGTGCATCGAAAGCGTAAATTTAAAAAAATTGAATTGAAAATTTAATCTTCAAATCTCCATGTATAGTTTTATGAGACATACAATATTTGCGAATAACTGTTTTATTATATTACACGCCTCACGGATTCTAATTTTTATCCTCTATGCAGTGTGTCCCATTTAGAGCTGCACCATTGGGATCTGCGGACTAGATAATGACGAAAACCTGAATTTTGTTGATTTTTATCTCCCGCTACTCTTGGTAAGGGAGGTAGCGGGATCGTGCTAAAATCGCATATCGGGATTTTGGTAAAAAAACTACGTTTTAAGATTCCTGCAATCCAATTTTAACATTTTCACGATGATGTATGTGTGTATGTATATGTGTGTATCTCTCTCTTTCCCTCTGTCTCTCTCTCTCTCTCTCTCTGTGTGTGTGTGTGTGTGTGTGTGAGTGTGCGTGCGTGCGAGTGTGTGTGTGTATCCTCTTTTCGCTCTAACTCAAATACTATCGTTCACAAAATTTTGAAACTTTGTATTTGTACCTTACTCTTATACGGAAAAATGTCATTAGATTTTGGAGTAAATCAGATAGCCGGAAATGGCACTTTACTGGAAGCTCGAAATAGTTTTTCTTCGAAAAATACCTTTAAATGTTATTTTTCGAGATTTGTTATTCTAAAAATTAAAGTTTTTAAAATTTTCTACAGGTTTGCGTTAATACTTTTTGTGTATATTTGTGTATAAATTTCTAAAATTATCTATAATTTTAATCCCGGAGCCTACGCTTTAAACACAACTCTATGGTTACACAGTTCAGATCTCAAATGTATGTAACTAACAGATATATGTCACTGTCAACAAACTAATCATTTCAAATAATAATAGTAACGGTTTAAAAAGAAAATAGCGAATGAAACAATAATTATTATATGAAAAGGAACTTAATACAGTTTCCAGAATAAGTAAATATATGGGAATATAGTTAAGATAATAAATAAATAAATAAATATATATATATATATATATATATATATATATATATATATATATATAATATATATCATTACGGCATATTACTCATTGCTGGGTGAGCCAATCTGATTTGTACACAGATTTCGGCACTAATGATGATATATTTGTACCGTTTACCAGGCGTCACTTCACGCGAATCTGAGGAACGGGTTCGATACCGTCCGACACCAAATATTTTAGATTTTAAATGGCACAAAATTGACCCCTGTGGTGCACTCTCCCCGCCAGCAATGAATGTAGGTAAGTATATAAATAAATAAAATAAATATATATGCCAATCTGCTTTTTACACAGATTTCGGTAACGATGATGACATATTTGTACCGTGCGGGCGTTTACCAGGTGTCACCTCACGAGTACTTTTTGCTGGCGTGCAGAGTGCACCACAGGTGCCATTTAAAATTGGAAATATTTGGCGTCGGTCGGGATCGTTTTTTTTTCTTTCTTTATTTTATAGCAAACTTAGTGTTATTTTGGAAATATTGATTAGAATTCTATTGCAAAATATTCGTTTTATTTAAATAATTATGTTATATCTCGGAAAATTACGTATATAAAAATTTATTTCGTACGCCACTGGTTAATCAATAAAAATATCTAACTTCTTTATTTAAATAATTTTTCTCGATTATTAATATTTCAGAAGTTATTTGAAAAAGAAAAAAAAATCAACAAAATTCAGTTTCTCGTCATTATTTAGTACCCTATGAGAATTTTTGGAATAACAAAAGCACATATGAGATGGCCCCCTACAGGTGCACAAATAGTTCCATTTAACTGACATTGTATCTCATAATTCTCAAGATCCCAATGGTGGCAGCACACTGTATACATATATTTTTAGGTATCTTCGGAGAACTATTTTGAACAACCATTTATAGTAAATAGACGTAATTATTTTAGTACAGAGTTACAAACCAAAAATTATAATGTTCGATATTCAATTTATAGTTTTTTCTTCCTGAAAGTAATCGTTGCACTGAATTGCGATAAGTGAAATGTTAGAAAATGCTAGAAGTAAACAAATTGGACGCGTATCAAAATGACGAATGGAGCCTCTCCGTATAATTCCAAGTATAAATAGGCAACGAAACCGGCGACTACGGCACAAAGAGCAACAATTTTTCTAAGTTAAACATACGGCTGGCGAGAACGGTTCACATTTCTCTTACAGTGTCCATAAAACTACAAAGATCCGCAATCTATCTCCGAGAGCAGCTTGCAGCTCCCAACTTGGCACTCGCCGGGGTTTTCAATAATCCCGCGCAATAAGACCACGGAATCCAATTTAATACGTATGTTCCAAAATCGAATGGAATTAAGGGCGGCGCCGATGCCAAGCGCCACTCAGCGTCGCAACGCCGAGCGTCGAGCGAAGGGAAATGGACGCTGATTAGCCGCACTCGGGGACAACTTTCCTGTAAGGGATTCAGCTACCAGAGCCTGCAATCGGGAATGGATTCTAGACAGAATACCTACACGATAATGTGATACGGTTCACATGTTTCACTTGGGACGTCTGTTTTACGCTGTCAGCAGGAAAGGAAACATTTACAGTTATTCTTTACTGCTGTCCTTTGTTTCAAGTGAAAATATGTACCTACTAAACTATATTAATATATACAATCTGAGTTATGCGATATCGTTTAGTAATATTAAATTTTCTTAATAACAGAAAAATATGTTTAAATGATTTTTGTATACTGCCATAAAAATTAATTATGCGTTAGTGCAAACACTAACGTTACAATCTTTAAGTGTTTTGATATGTTAAATTTGACCTAAATTTCTTTGCCCCACGTACAAATTGGTAACTTAAAATTCTAAGCTAGGCATAAATTTAAGCCTCCAGTAGCTGGATGCTTAAATAAGATTATAATTCGTCACAATTGTGTTTAGTTTTACTATCTCATATTGCAAATATGGAAAATTTAACATTTATGACGATGACGACAATTTATACGACGGCTGCTTTTTATACATTTAACTATAATGACCTTTTTAAACGATTTCGTTTAACAAAAGCAACCACACATGATTTATTAAAAATGATCGAACAAAACATCTAGCTCGTAAATGACAAGGCAGTTAATTGTGACAAAAATAATTTTATTTTGAGATATATTTTTTCCATAAATGATAGTATGTTTCCAATAAATTTATTCTTATTTTTTGCGAACTCTCGGTACTGCAATTAATGTTTCTGGAATATAATTTAGTATAGGGTATCCAGGCAGTCAAACGGTTTACGTCATAATTAGAAGGTTACTCAAACAATGTGTAATAAGTTTACATATATGAGCATGCAAAACGTATTCAAATGTGATCTGTGGGTTGCCTCCATTAATACAAATCTTTGTTTCGGAAAGAAGGACACTCTAATACATCTTACCAATTCAGTATTGTAGAGAATAGAGCATAGTTTTGAACTCTGATTGGTTGAAAATGGTCAAGTTCAGGCAATATAATTTCAGACTAGTGTCAGTGTACATAACGTGTGACATTTCGTGTCATTTTTATGTGCAATGTCAAGTATTATCTTTATTCAATGTGGAAAACAGGTAGATAATACTTTACATTTCATACCGCCTGACTACAATATACAATGTTTCGATGACATTATGACACCTTTTTAATATTTTAATAATATGTCAGATAACAGCAGTTGAATACCGTCATTTTTTAATATCAGTTTTTTAAAACTGACAATGACGTGAGCGCCATCTATTGAATTGGTTGAGTGGAACCGAGTATAAGTTATTAATTGTTATACACCGATTAGGGTCACTTGTTATTTATCTCTATCTTATTTACGATTTCCTTCAAGATAGTTATACGAAATTTGACTGATATTTGGAAGCAGTGGTGCTTAATATTTTTACACGCAAATTCAGGCGAAATTAGTAAATGTACCCTTATGGCTCATCTTGTTTACGTTAACTGTCGCGAAATTCGAGAAGTATGAATTTCATGTTGGACAATAAAATATGTGAAATATCTGAAATTAGGTCTGACATTTTTGATATGACAGTGTCAATGTTATGTTTATAATTTGTTGGTAATATTTACCTTCCCTTACAATGATTTTCGTTCTTATGTAAGTATAATCCTACATATAACCGTAAAACGGAGTAGTATTTTAGTTTAAGAATGAAATAATTCATTATAAAATTGAACAAATTTATAAAAAAAATACAACCACAAAAGGCGATTTCGGGCGACAATCGTTCACATGCAGTATGTTGCGTTCACACATTCGGGAGCTGTGAATTGCTCACCCGGTATGCTTGGATGAGTGATCACAGCTGAACTGATTTGCGAGCCAGGTCAGCTCTTTGTTTACTATTTCTAATCTCCTTTTATTATATTATCTTTTTCTTTTGAAATGTCAAAATCAGAATATTTATAAAATAATATAAATAATTCATAATAATTTAATACTAGAATATTTAATTCTTCCTCCAATGCTGAATATAAACACAATTTGATTACTTATGTATATTCATTTTGAATGTCAAAAAAATGCTTATGACAGTTGTGACAGTTTTAATTAGGCAGAATCTGTATAACCAACAGGTAAACCAGACGATTTTTAGCGACACCACTAACCACATCATACCGTAACTAATCCTATTAAGTGAACAGGTATGTCGCTCGAAATCGCCAACATCTCAAAAACGTAATCACAATACAGATTGAGAAGTATATTGTACACATATTATATTTAGCAATATGATTTCAAAAACATAATAATTAAAAACAATAAAATATTGTTAATAATAATATATATAGAACATTTTTAAAATCCCTAAACGATGGCGTAAATCGTTTGACTGGCTGGATACCTTATACAGTATATCGGATTATAGTATAGTATTTGATGGTTCAGCAATATTAAATTTAATTAATCAGTTTGTTAAAAACTTTCAAAATGATTTCTATTTCCAAGCAGTAAACTTTCCATCGAGTATTTGTTATTGTTACGCAAATCGTTTTATATAAGAACATAGTTCTTAAATAATTTTCTATTCTGATCTATTCTGAACTAATAATATATTTAATACAATTTTCAGATGATAGCTACTTATATAAAAATACAGTCCCCAGATGTGTAGTTTACAGGCCTATTTTGTTTTTCAAACCTCGCTAAAATAATAAGTACTGAATATTATTAACAATTATTATTTATATATCCATAAATTGTAATTGCACATATCCAGTGCTTTAATTATAAGTGTATATTATTCACTGGCATTTGTAATATAGTATACATTTAATTTTTATATTTTACACATGTCAAAATATGTGTGGTTACTAATTAGAAAAATTCTTTAGACTATCTCGGCTTACTTAAATCTCATCTCAAATATTCGTTGTGCAAACTTTACTAACGGCTTGGAAGCAAATTTTGAAGCGCTAAATAGAAAGATAATATATTTATTAGAGAAGGGAAAATATAATGTACCGATTTACGGTACACGAGTGGAGTGGCAATAAAATATAAACGTTGTAACTAAAATTCAAGATGGCGCTAATATCAAAGTAGAACTAAAGTATCGCGATTTGACGCCATTTTGGCTCCACATTTGAGCGCCAACACGATCGTTTTAAAAAAATATTCGAGATATTGGATTCATGCTAAAAATCGCGTATCCAGATTTTAGTGAATAAGCACGTTTTAAGGTCCCTAGAATCCGATTATAACATTTTTGCGATGATGTCTGTGTGTGTGTGTGTGTGTGTGTGTATGTATGTATGTGGATGTGTGCGAGTCTGGATGTTGGAGGTACGTTTTCTCAAATTCTATAAGACTAAAGATCTGTGTAACTACGGATTCCTCCATCTAACAGTAATGGGAAGTGCTGAATAGGTTCTGGTAACAATTGGACGACTGGAAGTGGTAGTTTCTAAAAAAATAATTTTCTAAACATTATGTTTTGAAAATAATAAATTTGTTGTGTCAAGAAGGATCAACCGTAATATCGCGGAATAAATGATTAAAGCCTTGGTGATTCAGAGATAATTTATTATTCACAACAGTGGACGTTTCGGACCTTAGTGGTCCATCCTCAGCAAATTGTAGTAAAATTTTGTAGAAAAATGCTAGTTCTTCCATTGTAGATTGAAGAATGGTGTCAGGACAGAGACAAACTAGCCAGTTCCCGTGAAAATTTATTGAGTCAGGAGGGATCAACAGGAATATCGCGGAATAAATGATTAAGGCCATGGTGATCCAGAAATAATTTATTATTCACAACAGTGGACGTTTCGGACCTTAGTTGTCCATACTCAGTAAATCGTAGTAAAATTTCGTAGATAAATCCTTGTTCTTCCATAATAAAGATAATTAAATTCTCAATCTAACACATTTTTTTTATTATATCCTATAGGTTTAAAGATATAGTAGGTATATAATAATATAGAATAATATGTTGTAATAAATATAAATCTAGTTGCCCAAACAACTCCATGGAAACCAATTATGATATTTAAATCTTTGTAATAGACAGATTAATGCAAAATGTCAGTGACAAAAATCAGTAGTTTTACTAACATTATTTAAAGATTTTTCTGTGAGGTACGAGTACATTTAATATATCTTATTGTATTACTAATTAAATATGTACTTAAAATTATAGGCATATTAATATTACATATATCCTTAAGAAATACCACTAACAACGTCAATGAATTTGATTTTTTTTGAACTTATTGGAAAAATATGACAAAATTCCTCATAGAACGAAAGAAGAGATACAATTTCAATTATTTGTGTGTACAAGAAATGTTAAATTCGTTACTTGTAGGGCACGAGCAGTCATGTGACTTTGTTGGCCTTGGCAAGCAGATATGGTGATCCGTGTTAGAATAACAGCTAGTAGTTATTTACATAGATGTCACAAGTGTCATATGTTATAATTTTTCATTCAAATTTTCAAAATATTCCGATATCATGTTGTTTATTTGTCATCAATTGTATGGAATATACTTGTTGAGGAAAATAATCCACATGCATTTGGAAAATCATGATGGTTTGCATGAAAAATTATGATAATTGACACCAATGTACTAGCTGTAATTCTGATACGGGCCCCAATATCTGCTTTCCAAGGCCAACAATGTCACATGACTGCTAGCGCCTTATGTAACATAAAATGTAAATGGCGAGAGGTATTGTGCTGGCCACAACAGATTTTTTAGATATAATCTTGGAACAAAAAGGCATTTTTAAATAAATTTTATAAGTGACAAAACCCACCAACAGTTTGCTATTTTGGCTCAAAATTGATAACATACAGGCCTAATGAATCGCGCTACTTTGGTAATCTAGCAACTTTAAGCGGAACAATAAATATGTGAAAATTTTAAACGTGAACTATCCAAAATAGCAAATGTGAAGACATTTAAACCGCTAGAAAACTTGCTAAACCGCTAAAAGCAAAAAAAAATACCGCTAACGATTTATAACAACCGCTAGATTTAGCGGGAAATCACTAAATTTGCAACACTGGGCATTATAAATTCATTACCAATAATATCTCAAATTATTATAAAATAAAAATATTATATTTTGTAATAACTTACGCGCATAGGTACTTATGAGTTGAACAGAATAATTTAATTTATCCACGACTGTCAAATAATATATATCCATAATTCAACCGTTTTTATCAATGAATGACCTTCGTTACTGTCGCTAATTGATAATATTGACAGTTCGATGAAATAATATTGTTCAATTTTTATGTCAAATTCAAATTTTACCTTACAAAAAGTAGAAACAAATTATTTTTAATAAGTAATTTTTTTCCACATAAAAAGCCAAAATTATACTAGTTTTCTAATTTTTTATAGTTTTATTTTTTTCTTAAGCTTAAAATGTAGCTGAATAGTCGGTTTAAAATTTTCTGCTAAATTTTAAATCTCTTCATAATTTTGTTATCAACAAATACCTAGCGATCAACGCTCTGTGTTTATGTTTGTAAACAAACAATTTTCTAAAATTTGTTAGGTTATTTATGATTTTATAATAGTACATATTATTTGACAGTTGTAAATAAAGCACAGTATTTTATTCGCAGTAATGGCTATTACTCACTCGAATGATTTCGCATGTAATGGCTATTACTCACTCGAGTGATTTACATCACTTGCCTTCCGACTCGTAATGCAAACTTATTCTCATGAGTAATAGCATACATGATATGCTCATTAAATGATATACTATTATTTTACTTAAAACCTGGCAAATGAACACTTTTTTATATATTTTAGTTTATTCTATATAAAAATGTCTACTTAAAATCTGTTAAATATGGAATAATAAATTTTTATTTTTTTATTTTACTGTACTTACAAACCTATTGATTGTGGAGGAAAGTTGTAAATACTAAACTTGTTCTGAGACGTATCATTTAATTCAAAATATTACTTGCAAAAACATTCAATCCACTAAGTTGCCTTATGCATATACTAAATATGTTCAAAACCGTATTATGCATGTTTATTAGATATTGCTCTTAATAACAGATATACGTTGGTAGGTTTCTGATAATTTAAAAATGTGGCATAGACATTCATTTGATGAACTCTACCTATTTTTCACCGATTTGTGGGTTGGCATGTTTCTATATAACCACACCCAATTCAACCCTTATTTAATTAGGTACCATATACACTATACAGTGTAAAATTGTATATATTTTTAAAAAATACACTAAATACTGTAATTTTTTTAAAGATTTCATTATTTAGCAATGTACACAATTTTGAACGCATTATATTATTTATGTGCAATGCGTTAAATTTTACAAATGTTAGTTATTCATTTCTAAATATACTGATACATTTCAATACTATATCCAAATAGAGTTTACGCGATTAAAATTTCTTAATAATTTAAAAAATCGTTTACTTTAACATTCTCATTGAAAATATTTAGAGTGAATGAGATAAAGTGATGTTTGAACGGAAGAGTGAGTTAGAAAGTCGGTTGCGTGTGGCAAAGCAGGAGTTTTATTATTCATATTAAAACGCGGCATAATGACGTTGGCAACGGAAAGTGACGCAGAAGACAACCCGTTTGTGTTACAGAATCACGTTAGTAATTTGAGTTAAGCGCAAAAATAAATTTGTGACTCGTTAGTGGTGTAATTTTAAACGTTTTTCATTTTTCTAAAATAAATCTCTTGATCACCAGCAACGCTGAAATGACACAATTATGCGCTCCTGCAGGAAATAAATTAACTCTTCCGATTTGACGGGAACAAGAAACTGTAACAGAACAGAAGGACCACTTCTTCCATTACGTCGAGACAGATTTCAAGCTCCCGAGCTTTATCACTGCCTGCTGGGAAAATACACTATTTTATGTACATTACCTTCTTTACGTTCCCATTCTCTAAGTATTGTCTTTTGAATAAGACGAATATTCTGCTACACTATCTACTTTACTGTTCCAGTGTAAAACTAACCGAATGGACGAATAATGTCAGATATGAATATTGTACCTATTGTTGATTTTTAAATGCAATGAATTCCTGCACGGGTATTGCTGAAAATAGGTTCATTTCAAAAACGTCTTTTATGTCATCGGAAGATAATTACGAAATAATAATAGGCGATTTAAGAAACCTGTTCTGGTCTTAAGTTTTCATTTAAAGAGACAAAGGCTCCAGCAGTAGGTATCGTTTTGTGCGTTGATGGAGACAAGGAACTTTAGAAATTTTTAATTAAACGAATAAAGGAATCCTTGATTGACTTTATTGTCTTTTGTTCGCTCGCTACAAAATATAGCAGCAAGAAACGTGCGTTGTTGGATGTGGCCGTTTCTCCAGGATATTGGACAGAGCTGCACTACAAGTGTAC
Organism: Harpalus rufipes; assembly: GCA_951394225.1. NCBI lineage: Eukaryota > Metazoa > Arthropoda > Insecta > Coleoptera > Carabidae > Harpalus > Harpalus rufipes. The sequence continues at coordinate 54,777,861 of OX596274.1, forward strand.
TGCTCGGCTCGGAGATATTGCAAGTTTTATTCACCACCTGGCGATACTAACTTCATACGAGCCTGAAATATGCTCCAAGAGCCTTGTTCGAATTTATGTCATGCATAAAAGTCGACAGAAATATTTTATTTCGATACCGTGTTAATACAACTTTTATACTCCGGCGAACAAATGAATCGTAAAATAGCTAAACAGTAAAATATAATTTTGCTATATAAAAATTTAATAAAATATTTCAAGTGCATAAATCCGTTTATTTTTATTTTTTGTATAATTATATTCTTTATTAGTGCTCTCAAACATATTTATCTCTATTAAAATTAGTACACGAACACACAACTTATACTTCCTTCTAAACTAGGTAAGGAAAGTACAGAGATCTAAAAATATAATCAATTACTAGCGAAATAAATATTTAAACAGGTATTTAGACATATACTTAATGGGGGAGTGTGCTTGCTACATTTTTACCGACATTTGTTAAGTTCAATATTAATTGATAATTTTTTAACAATAAAATGTATTGATGGATATTACTCAAAAGCATAAATTGCGGCTGGTTTCACAATTTATCAAAATGAGTAATAGTTATTACTAGAAGCAAGAAAAATACTATAATTTGTCTAATACTTTTTCAGTAGGAAAATGGTTTCATATTCACGAATATTGATATTTTAATATAAATAACACAATAGTTACAAAATGTAAGTAATTCTTAATCTTAAAAAATTGTTAAGGTGTATATTTTTTTTATAACAGATTAATTTATACGTAATTATTAAATACTAATAACTTTAATTAGCAAGAAGGGAATATGCAGGGTACAGGTTAAGAATAAAACTTCGTAAAACATGTGTTTAACGTGGGAAACAGTTTTTGTGTTCAATTATGTGTCTGCATTGTACGTAGAATATTAGAGCGTATCCAAATTTTTAATGCCAAAATATTTTAATTTACGCCTTTAGTATAGAGTAAACTAAATTTATATGTAAGAAATACCGATTTATGTTGTTCCTTATTAATAATTAAACGAATCATTAATAATAAGAATAAGTTGTTAGTACCGGACTGAGGACAAAATTTGATGTATTACAAAACGGTCTACGAAAGAAAAAATATTAAATTCTAAAATTTGTAAGACTATTCAGCCCCAGAAAGCACCGCCCACTCTGGCATTTCCCAGATTTCATATAGCCACTTATATGTATTATAAAATTTAAATTGCACTTCATTTTGTGCAGAATGAATTTTTAGTTGTATATTTTACCAGCGGATCGAGTTAAAATTACAATCTGATTTTATAGAAAATGTATATTATAAATTGAATCTTACCAGTTCTTTAACTAAAAGTGCTGCTTTATCTATTGATTCGCTCTACTTCATATTAATCATATTATACAATAAACTACAGGATAATTCTAATTATTAAAAGCTCGTTTTTTAATATTGAATTATGTAGGAATTAAATGATCGATCGGCTAGAATTAAAACATAATACCTTGTTAATATTAGGATTATAAAACAATTAGAGCCACAAAGTTATCACACTTTGCACTCGAGCTGCGAGTAATTAGTTCTAAGAAGGTATCAAGTTTTTGACATGAATACAAGTTCTTGTCACGAAAGAAACATTCGTGCACTGAAAGTGGAACACAGTTCAAACTATAAATAACTTTTTGGAAACATATAGTCGAATAATATATGCTGCAGCCCGGAAACCATTTCACAGTATTCATTAATGTTTCACGAAGACGCACGGCAGTCAATTATACTTTCATTTAGGAAACGATGCCACTGTTATTTCCCCTATATTTTCTTAATAAGTATATGAGTAATTTAAACTACAGTAGTCTCGGTTATGCAAACGTAATAAACAAAATTTGTAGAAAATCAAATAGACGACTTTTATTATTTTACTTGTATTTCAAATCTACATTTTTTCTTCTTATTTGTAGTTATATTTTATAATTCATTAAATAATTCAATTATTCCATTTAATGTAGCCTAGTAACATATTAGGTTTCGGTGAATAATAGCTATTACCATTAGTAGTATGTGGCCGTTGGCTAAACCATAGGATTCCGAAGTACTTGTAAATGAGATATAGGTGCGAAAGAAAACATGGGATTACTAAATAAATGAATATTAATTTTAAATTGAATCTGAGAAAATATTCATACATATGTCATTCGTGACGCGTACATACCTTCTAATTCTTTTTTTCCCTCTCGCCTACTATCATGATTATATGACATGATGACCATAGATTAAGTAAAATATACAGTAGAAGATTGGGTATCTCCCTTATAAACCGTGATAACAAGTTTAGTGCCATCTATGAAAAGGTCAGAGAACTAAATTTGACAGCCGAGAAAGTGGCGGGAAATATGAATTCATTTTGAATTATTCGAATCTTTAAATTTTAATTCTTGATAATGTAATTAATAAAAAATCTATCGAAAATAGATAATTTATTAAAGACATTATCAAGGAATGTGAAATATATCTTGAACTATAAAAAAAATTACAGTACTTAATATGTTAATGTCTTTATTTTAAAATATATACATTACATTATTTAAATCAAATAATAAATAAATAACTACAAATCTCAAACTACACGGCGACAACTATTAAAATTTAAGAACATACTACTAAAGGAAGCAAAATTTTGAATTATTATTATTACAGGAGGTAATATTATTTCAAAAAAGGGATGTTACTTTAAATGTCTGCCAGAAATGCACTGCTTCATTGACCTCGTTATCGATGTTCGTCCACTTTTTAACAAATCTACCCTCTTCTATACTAATTTTTTCTTAAAACTGACACCATACTATTTCAACATTCTTTGATGAATCTTATGAAGCTTCACGTCCTTTCGCCTAATAATGTAATATTTTGCTGCTCTTCTACGGTGTAAATATCTAAGAGCACCACCATGATGTAAATTCTCCTGGTCCACTTACATAAACCATTTCTACTATTGGGCACTATCAACTTCTGCAAGAATGTGTCTTCACTATGCAGGAGTTACAAATATTTCATGTGATTTTTTTCTGAAATATTATTAATTTGTTGTTGTATTTTATATCACCCCCGTATAATAATGCTAGTATGAAAACTAATATACCTACTTACCGAGAATATATTCGCTCGTCGCACTAGAGTTGCTCGGTGGATTGTCTTTATTTTCTTCTTTATTTGCAAGTGAACTAAGATTGAAAAAAATTATAATCGAAGGTCACTAATTGTGCTCGTTGGCTAAAATAAAATTTCGAAGCATCTGTAAATGAGATATAGGTGCGAAAGTAAAACACGAGATTAATTAATAAATGAATATTTATTTTAAATTAAAACTGACAAAATATTCATACATATGTCATTCGCGACGCATACACCCTCTACTCCTTTATCGGTTTCACAAAAAACGTCTATTTAATAAAAAAAATTTTTTTTGAAATTCTCTTCTTAATATAACGTCTACATTTTGACGCTATTTCCTACTATAAGCTATAATAGACAATAGTAGGTATATTAAAAAAAATGCATAAAGGCAATCTGTTGTTAACCTAAGAGTCCAGCACAATATTAAAAATACAGGAAATGACGATTTTTTACATATTTGTTGTTTTAAAACACAAGGACATATTACAATAAAATGAGAAAAACAACGTAGTTTTATAGCACTTTTGGTTAGAGGCAGTTTGGAACAATACGGTGGCAAGAGTGGCGTATGCAAAGGTATTGGAATGGTTACCTCCAAGGAAATAAATCCTGAATGTACAAACTTTTAATCTAAAAATGGTACTCATTAATTTTCAGAGACCGAAAACTACCTAGTTTTAGATACCAATCCAATTTGTAAAAACAAACTTGGTGTTTTCGCTGTCCATACTGCAATAAATAAATATTTTAAGTTTAAGCAATAAAATTTTAAAGAAATTTTAGTTAGCTCATAAATAATATACCCGCTGGATGGTAGCGGTTAGTAGTGAGCATAGAAATTTAACATGGGATTTGAGATATGAATTTTATGCAATTTCCTATTCGCGAGTTCATTTTACGGCAAAAACTGTAGAGTTTAATCAGAAATAAAAGTTGTATACAAAACTGTTTTACATTTATTTTATTATGTTTCTAGTTTTATCACAAATTTAAAAACAAACTTAATTTTTTTGCTAAATCATAGCAAAGTCGTAGAAAATTGATCAATACTAAAAACCCATGTTAAATTCCTATATTCAACCCTAACCGCCACCATCTAGTATACACAGTTTCGCCTCTTAGTTATTATATAGATAGCTTACAAATTCGTTTATTTGACAGACATAGTATTTGACACTTGAATTGTTTATAAATAATAAATTTGTACTTTATTAAGAGATAGCAATCACGAGCCTTAACCTTGTGCAGGTAATTATTTGTTGCATTATGTATAGGTACTCTATTACAGTAATTAACACCACTTAAAATAACAAGTCATAAAAACCCCAATAGCAAAAATATATCCCGCACTCGAAAGATTAGACGCAAATACTAACATAAAAATGAAAAATATATGTAGATACGTTTAGTAACAATTATAGTTTCAATATTTTTTTAACCTGTTTCAAATACACTACTTTATAATAGATTAAAATCATATTTTAAAAAATATGTTGTGACTAGCACAATACATCTCGCCATTTTTATTTTATGTTGCATAGAGCGCGAGCAGTTATGTGACTTTGTTGGCTTTGGGAAGCAGATATGGGGGCCCATGTCAGAATGACAGCTAGTAATAATGTACAAAGGTTTCAAGTAACATAAGTTTTCATTAAAAAAAAATGATTTTCCAAATCCGTGTGTATTATTTTTTTCGACAAGTATATGTACCATACTATTCATGACAAATAAATATTAGAATATTTTGAAATTTTGAATGAAACATTATGACCTATGACAATTGTGACATCTATGTAAATAACTATACTAGCCATCATTCTCACACGCATCTTCATATCTGCTTACCAAGAGTCACATCACTGTTCGCGCCATATAAGTAACGAATTTAACATTTCTTGTACATACAAATAATTAATATCGCATTTCTTCTTTCATTCTATCAGAAATTTTGTCTTAACTTTTCTAATATGTTCAAAATTCTTCAAATTCATTGACGGTATTAGCGGTCTTTCTTAAGGATATATGTAATATTACCATACCTATAATTTAAATACATATTTAATTAATAATACAATAATATATTAAATGTACTCGTACCTCCCAGGAAAATCTTCCAGTAGCTGATTTTTGAAACTGACATTTTGCATTTATCTGTCAATTACAAACATTTAAAAATCGCAACTGTTTTTTTTTTGCAACGGGATTTATTACAACAGATTATTTTATATTATTATATCCTATCTCCAAACTTATACGAGATATAATAAAAAAAATCTGATGTGGCCAGCACATAACCTCTCGCCGTATATTTTACCTGGCTGTATGCATAAAGCAAAGAATATTTTTATAAATACAAATAATATATTCATATAAATCTATGACGTATAAACTTCTTTATTATTCAATAATAGCATGTCTCAACATGAAGATATTTTACCATAAATTATGTTACAATAAATTACAAAGTAGAGTTTACCATATATAAATATTAGGCTGGTAACTGCAATTTTCAATTCGAACAACTTTGTTTACTTTCTCTTCATATTCTTCTAGTAAAAACATTAATTTTGGGCGGTCTAAAATGTATATATGGATTGGGCATCTATTCTTACATATCTTCTTTTACATTTTATTTTTTCATACATGTTATATCTAAATAACACTAATTCCCTTTAATAAAGTGACGGATAGATTGCACTCCGATTATTCTTATATCGATGTGTAATTTTGTCAATATTTACAACTTACTTGAGAAGAATTTGATAGCTTTTTCGCAATTCAAAGTTATACAGTACTGGTGTACATTGTCCCATAATGTTTGAAACAAATTTAAGTCCTATTCAACCTAGACTTGTCATCTCCATAATAGTCACAGATCAAGAACTAAGGGATTCTCCAAGTACATTTTTCTTTCATTACTCATTATTTCTGACACTGACATTTATCTGTCAGTTACAAATATTTTAAATTTGCAACTATTTTTCATGGCATCCTTTCGGCTGTCAAATTTATTACAACAGATTATTTTATATATTATACTTCTTTTATCTCTAAATCTATGGAATATATAATAAAATATTTAAATGTATCAGATAGAGAATTTATTTTTCTTTAATATTATCAAGAAAAATTTTCAAAAAATAATATTTAGAAGATTTTTTTTCAAGAATCTTCTACTTCCGGTTGTCCAATTGTTACCAAAACCTTTTCAGATCTTCCCATGAATGTCCGATTGGGAAATACGTTGTTAAACAAATTTTAAGTCTTATAGTTTTTGAGTAACCGTCCTTCCAACATCCCACACACACACACACACACATCCACACACACACACACACACACACACACACACACACACGCACACACGCAGACATCATCGTAAAAATGTTAAAATCGGATTGTAGGGACCTTAAAACGTGCTTATTCAATAAAATCTGGATATGCGATTTTTAGCATGAATCCAATACCTCTCTTAGCGAGAGGTAAAAATGAATATGTCAGATTGAGAATTTAATTATCTTTAATATTTGTAGTAACATATTTTCAAAAAATAATATTTAGAAATATATTTTTTAGAAACTACCACTTCCGGTTGTCCAATTGTTACCAGAATCTATTCAACTCTTCCCATTACTGTTAGATTGAGGAATCCGTAGACAAACAAGACGTTTATTATATAATAATAATAATATTTATTTTGCTTAAGAGATACAACTCTTTACAAAAGAATAGTGACATTCAGGGCCGTGTTTGTTAGAAGGCGCACACAGAATTGAAATGGTAGTTATATTTTGATTGATACGCGCTTGATAATCACCCAGTTAAGCAGCTTGAGCCAGTTCGTTCTATATTCTTCTATATTGAACCAAATAAAAATTCCCTCTTTTATAAATAAATATTGTTCTTAGGGCCAGTCTCGCTCCGTGGGTAAAAGGCGCCTTTGTGCAAAGTTATATTTCAGCGCCCCCCCCCCCATAATGTATAATTTGCAAATTAACACATTTTTTAAATTTTAAAGTATATTTTTGATTCTTCGAAAAATACTAGATTTAAAATATTGATGAAATATCCGTTGTTATATCCATTCTTGTAACCAAAATTGTTTGTTGTAATCAAGCATTTTACAATTCCAACAACACAGACATCATTGTAAAAAAGTTAAAATCGGATTCTATGGACCTTAAATCGTATTTATTCAATAAAATATGGATATGCGATTTTTAGCATGAATCCAATACCTCTCTTAGCGAGAGGTAAAAATATAAAATAACGCATCACACAAACTTTTAATGATAGTGCGTAGCATGATAAAATAAACGTCGCGCACTCGAATTTTACTTGAATTTAAATAAATAATGTATTTATATCAAATATCAATATTTATTTAATGTTTTTATCAATATTTTCAAAGAAGTTGTTAGGTAATAAGAAGTTCGAAAGCAGTACGAGTCGTAGTTTTTCGTACGAATCACATGTACATCTCTATTGAAGGATTTCTATACAATCATTTCATGGGTTATAAAATGAAATTTTGCTGAGATCGAATTTTGATTTTGTAAAACCGAAATGAAGCGAGAGGGAGCGAATAGGCGTGGAACAGTGGATTGTACGCTGACCGGTGGTTATAGATTCATAACTTTGTTATCGGAACGCAATTTGCCGGCGACAGAACCCATTACCTTCGGCAGTGCGGCACGACTAGCTGCTTACCAAGCACAGCACCTTGCCTTGCGGCGAGGGCTTGCATGTTCATTTCTTTCCATTTTATCGACACACCATACCATCAAACCTACACGACTATTTTTTTATATATTTTTTAACTTTTTCACTATAAAAAACTATTTTTATACATCTACTTCTGAGTATGTTACAATAAAATTCCGATTACGCACTAGACAACGTAATTTTTTCTCGGTGTTCACAAATTCTCGATCCTTCCCTACCATTCATTTCTCATATTTCCAATATCATGTTTCTCCTCATACAGAATGCTCGGTTTCATAATACGAAATACTCGCAGTTTTACTGATATTAGCACTTTATTTATTTTATATTATGCTCTAGTTAGATCAAAACTTGAATATTGTTCAATAATATGGAATCCTATTAACAGTATTCATTCAAACAGGTTAGAATCTATCAAAAAAAAAATTAAATATGTTTACTATAAAATTATTTGCTCTTTATCCTGATAAAACTGTATCCTATAAAATTTTACTTACAATTTTTAATTGCATTTCTTTGGACGCATTACATAATCTTCAATATATCTCTATAAATTCATAAATTCTGTAATTGATGATCCTATTTGTCTTTCTCTTGTCAATTTTCATGCTCCTTCTATTAAAACTCGTTTCCAACCTACCTTCTACTTATCAACTCCTAGAACTAATTTATTATATTAATCTCCTTTTTACAGAATGTGTACCTTATTTCATATTCATTTTCTTTCTGTTGATATATTTCATTTATCTTTCAGAAAATTGACATTAATCATCTTGTTACAAATAATGAATAAATAATTTATATTTGCTTCTCTTCACTTTTTATTATTGCTCAATTGATTTTTCTTAAATGTTCTAAATTTTTATTATATCATTCTTTAAGACATATTTTTTTTTCTTAGTTTCTTCAAGTATTTTTCTTGTTGTTGGTATATAAATTAATTTGATTGTACTTTTGTATATTCCTTAACAAATGTATATCTCCTCTTAAATTAACTTTTATCCTGTCTTTGGGCTTTGCCTGTTGGACAGTGTATATTTAAATAAATAAATAAAATAAAAGCGGGGACGACTGACCATTATTTAAAAATAAACTGCTCTAAACTTTTACTAAAGTATATAATCACACTAGCCGAAATTAATCTAACTTTACAGAACGGACGTTGCTTATTCATGCATATCATAAAATTATAGAATTTAGTTTGAAATAGATCTAATTACCAGAGAAATATTATACAAGGGTTCCGCAAAATTATTGATAATAAGATGCATGGTTTAGAATTTTATTTCAATGATGTTCAAAATTAGTTCCTTTTAACAATAATACAATTCATCATTCTTTCCTTGCACTTCTGAAAATCTTCCAAACAATTTTCTTTTGAAATACTTTTAAATTATTTTCTGGGCGACTTAAATACCATCTAAGCTCTCTAATGAATACTTGATGAATTAAGAACTGTCAAACCAATCACTGGGGTACATAAAAAAGTTAAATTAATTTCAGGCCTGACAAAAACTGTCAAAACTCTCAACTTATAAATCATAATTCAAAAATGCTTTTTGGTTAATTCCATATTTTCACTATCAACGATACTTTTAAATTTAATTACTAAGTTTTTCAATTTGATTTAAAGTCAGTACTGTTTAAAATGACTATGCAAATGTTATTTTGCACTGCTTACCCGATTTTCTTATACTCAGTAATTCTAGATGGCGCTCGTAGAAGATATTTACATAAAAAAATTACAAACTCGGATGAAGCCCGATATTTTTGTAATGGTGCAATTGCCATAAAATTCCAGGCATGGTTAAAATTTAAAGTCAAAGATAAACTAGTTTTGTGTAAAAAGGATAGTAAAATAAATGTTTTGACTTATTATTTGCTGCAAAACACGTTCTTAGAATTACGTTAAGGTAAAATATTACATAGGTATACCTGCTTATAAATTTTGGTCTTTAGTTGGAAATGACTCTACTTCGAATATTTAGTTCCATTAATCATAAACTCAAGCACTTACAATTTAATTTTTCAATAATGTCTGATGAAGGTAATCTTCAAATTGCATGAAGTAATATTTTAGCTACGTCTCTGTCAAATTCAGTAGTGCCATTTACTTCTTTAAATCTTAATTCATAAATCAGTAAACTTATAAATTGATCAGTAAATGTGAAACCAAATAAGTGAAAAAGTACATACTTACATAGTGTACCAGTGATATTGATAGAAAATAACATTATATATAGGGGTATGAATTGTATATTAGAAATAATGAGCGAACTTACGTAACAGCGACAGTATTATCAACAAACATTTTTGAAAGACAAGTGTGTTATATCCATCCTTTTCGCTCTCGCTTCTTGCCTGTGCAAATATTAAAGAGATAAATGTATGCCAACTTCGTTCATGAAACAAATGACTTTTATCAGACATCCTTGAAAAATTAAGCCGGCAATACATTTCAATTATGTGTTTGTTGTAATTAGGGTACTTATAATTTTAGGGACAAATTAAATTTTAAAAGTAAAATTTCAAAACATTATAAACTTAATGTGGCAAACCACACACACGCGTCACGCGTAATACCAGGTTATAAAGGGATGCTTAATCTCAGTAAAAAAAAATCCGGCTTTTTTCAGATTGTACATTCGGCTTGATTGCAATTTGAGTTTAAGACCACTGCGTTAGGCGACTGATTGAAATTCAAATGGTCTGTGTTCGATTTCGACCGACGTTAAACTTGAAACTTATGTACAGTTTTCAAATAGCACAAAAGTAACCTTTGTGGTGTTCTCTCTCCATAATGCATTGAAAGCCCGTGACGTGACGCCTGGTAAACATCGTCGATGATACAGATAGCATGTCAGAAAAGTTTTCTGAAATTTTTTGAATTTATGATCCTTTGATTTAAGAAAAGTATATTGAACCTGCTTATTACTACAATAATTAATATAGCTTAAGCTGTAACATTCAAATTTAATATATAGTTTATTTTTGACTTGCCCAATGATTCTTTGGCAAGATTTAAAGTTTATTTCACGTACCTTTTGAAAAATTCTTCTTCAATGTTTTCATTGTGGAGCTCCTATACATTGTTTTAGATATTATTTCTTGTCACGCTCAAAATATTTCAATATAAAATTCAAATTAAAGGCAAAGTTTTTAGATAAAATAATGGTATGTGGTGCAATTTCGGAAGCAGGCGTCACCTGATAGTACGTTGCACGTGTAAGAGTTTTATATATGTTACAGTTAAAGTATCAACTTAGTCAGTGCATACACTGTCTAGTTGATGTATGCTTCCACTAGCTGTTTTAGTGAAAGTATAAATTATTTTATATAGTGCATACTTTATCTAGTTAATGTATTCATTGACTAGTTAGTGTATACACCTTCTTTTGTCACTGTCTACCTAAATCCGAGTTCTGTGCTTTAGGTATTGTTTCTGTTTGTTTTTTTTTATAAAATTTATACGCCTAGATTGTTGGGTGGGCAGTTTGGGTGGGCATGTTGCGTGGGCAACGCAATTTATACTTTCACTAAAACAGCTAGTGGAAGCATACATCAACTAGACAGTGTATGCACTGACTGAAATGTATACTTTAACTGTAACATATACAAAATTGCCAGCTGAAGTTATTTAATTTTATTAATTTACATAATGTAAATGAAGAAATTAAGTTTTAGCCTGACCTAGCTTCATGCAACTATATTCGAACAACAACGCAGTGCTTGAAGGCAAAAACATACTATTTTTACCCTGCAAAAAAATTCTAACGAACCTAGGCGAGGTTTATTGAAACTTTTTGGGCGTTACTTACAAGAAAGCTGTACGGCAATGTGTAGGAAAGCGAAAATAAAAACAATTAGATAAGGCGCAGGACTTTACAAAAATCCTTGAAGCAAAGTTTGAATCTTGCCAAAGACTCATGTGACAATCAGAACTAAACTTCATGGTATAGAAGAAAATGAGCCACTTGTAGTAATAAATTCAATATACTTCTCTGCATGTGTATAAATCAAAACTAAAACTCAAGTAGAATTTTTTTCTTGTGACTACCATGCTCTTTTTATATTTATATTTTTGAACTAAATTGTTACTGCTGTAAGTATATACCAACTTTTATATTATTATTATTATTTTTATTACTAATCTTTGTACTTCAGCCGTATTCATAGCAACTTCATTATTCCACACTTATTCCCGGTATAACTATTCCACCTAGTTTAAATTTAAAACTGGCTTAACACTTCGGTATTCATAGCAACGTTATATATTTTATGGCCATTTGCACAGGTTCTGGTTAAATGTATTAGTTAGTTAACCTGGAGATTAGTTTAACTACTAGTTAAATAATAAATGCATTGCACAGCATTAAATTAGGTCATAGTTAAGATAACTTTCAGATTTTCGGACTATTCGTTTTATGACTAAAAAACACCCGGCAATATTATGACATTTGTGTGACATTTTTAAATTTATATTTTAAAATTTGTCATTTCATATATTTTTTTGTTCCTTATTGACATTTTGCTATCATTTATTCATATTTGCTATTTTTTGCGAAAGTGTAAAGCGTTTTGTAAAGCTAATAAATACAATGTGCATAGTAAGTCAAGAACAAGTTGAAAGATAACATACATTTTGAAGTATTCAATTTATTTAAGTATTTAGATGGCAGATAAAAGGTCACGACAGCCAAACTACTCAAATGACGAAAAAATGGTTTACTAAGCAATTATTTGCAATAAAAAAACCAATCATGCCACTTGGAAAGATAGGAAACAGCTTGGCAAAATGTAGAAAAAGATTTAAATGCTGTATCTGTAGCAGGTTATTAATAAATTGGCATTTATTTGATTTGATTCTTAAAATAATGACTTGTCATTAGATGTATATCGCTCTACAGAACAACTAATATTTTAATAATTTGAAAAAAGAGCTACAGCTCAGAAACTTTTCATTCGAAAAACAGGATCTGCCCCCCCCCCTCCTGATACTGCAACGAAAGATCCTGCCTTTGATTTGACGTTATCATTAGTAAATGAAAAAAACTGTTTTTGGGTTGAAGAATAGATCATATTACAAATTCTGGATCTTCAAATAAAAATCTAGTAGTAAATAGGGAAAATACGCATATTAGATTTTTACAAATCACCAAATGAAGATTAAAAAGAAGAAGAGATGAAAACGACTATGGAGCCAAAATTAAGCGAGAAGAGGAAGAATATGAATTAAAAAGACAATTATTATTATTAGATATTAAGATGCGTAAACGACAGTTAGGCTTAGAATAAAACGTTGTTTTTAAGTTTTTGAAAATATTAAATTTGTAGTTTTGTAATTAAGAAAATAATCATAATATTCTAAAATTATACTAAATATGCAAAGAAATTATTAATTACATTTCTTCGTGCTTGAAATCCTGCCCCCCGATATTCATTACTGTATGGTTTGATAAGCGAAATCTTGTAAAAAATTCATGATCGTCCAATTCATAAAAAGGGTTAGCTCTTTCATATACTCGTTTTCTTGGTATTCGGTATAACATATCCAGTTCCAGTAATTCATCATCATCGTCAAAACCATTGTTAAATTTATTACTCATTTTAAATTACAAATTATAAATGTCCGTGGAGCTGTCACAAGTGTCAAATAATTTTGAAAATTAAAGGTTATCTTCAAGTTATCGTTTAAACCGAACATATTCTGGTAGTTAAAATAAACCAGTAGTTTGCCGAATTAACTACTTGTTACTGATCGGTGCAACGCACTTTGAGAGATAACCAGTACTTTAACCAAAGGTTAGCGTTAACCCGAAGTGGTGCAAACGGCCATTAAACTTATTAGTTTAACTATTCCAGATAAAACATTTGGCAACATTGTATTTTTATTCCCTTTGACGTTTATACATGAGCAAAAAAAATAATTAAATTGTTTTTGTGGAAAACAGTTACGAGTAACAGGTAAGTTTTGATCTTATAACTACAATTTGCTATTTTATATTAAATATTAAGCAAAATTTTAAAATTTTAGTGGAATTATAAAATGAAAACAAAAAAATAAGAGATCCGAAAATTGGACGGAAGAGGAATAGAATTCGTTATTTGAATTAATTAAAATACACGGCAGATACATAATATGTAGATAAAAATTCAAATAAAAATAAAGAAGATAAAGCCTGGAATCAAGTTTATCCTGGCATGTCATAATCATTCTCACTTTCTTAAGAATCTGAAAATTATAAAAAAATGTAGATTGAATCCTTTAAAATAAATTTTCCGTCGACCGTTTATTAATAGGCTATCTTAATGTATAGAAAATCATTCATTAATGACCCCTATGAATGCATGATTTTTATTAATAAACGATTTATTGGGTGCGTTGAATCCTTTAAAATAAATTTTCCGTCGACCGTTTATTAATAGGCTATCTTAATGTGTAGAAAATCATTCATTAATGACCCCTATTAATGCATGATTTTTTATTAATAAACGATTTATTGGGTGCGTTCACCACATGGTACACAGCATGTATTGCTAACGCTAAGTTGTAGTAAAAAGGTAGACAGAATTAAAAGTCATGCTTTTGACACTTACTAGCTAGGTATATTCACGTAGCATACCTTTAAAATGAATTTGAAAGAATAAAATTCCTCAAATAACATAAAAAACCGCTTGTGTTGTCTAGCATTAAGTAAACTGAACGCACCCACTGAAAACAATTGATGACAAAACTTATTGATTTTCTGACGTAAAATTTGATGTTCGGTCAACCATTATTAACCTAAAAAAAATTGTCATGGAATAAAATTAGATTTTGCAAGATACGGTCAACGAAAAAATATTGTAACTAACACATGTGTTAATTGGCGATTAATCTCAACAATGTCTCGATCATTAATCGCCCTCATTAACACACTTGATAGTTAAATAACTATTTACTAACCTATATTTAATAATAAATATCCACAATCAATCTTGATGAAATAAGATTAAGTCTATGCTTTGACTACGGCTAGCTGCAGCTTTACGAGCGCACTATACTAATCATGCGCAGAACAACGCGGAAAATTTAAAATTGACAGGTCTTAAACCAACTAGTTTAACGATTTATACTCAGTACCTCTTGGTTTAAATTTATTACCTGTTGGTATAAGCTAAACCTAAACATAAAAGTGTTATGAATACGATTATTTGCTAAACCTGGTATAAAAAACAAGTTTAAAGTTATTCCGGGTATAACTATTGCTATGAATACGGCCGCATATGTACAGTGGACGTACATAAGTCCGTTTATAAATAAATAAATATTGGGATATTTCATTACGTAGAGATGGCGTTGTGTACCAACGTCAAACCTTCAACAAAGGAACACATTTGTGTAACTTCCATAAGCGTATCATTGCTGTCAATAGTTTTTCTTTGATTCTTTTTGTATTTTGACTTTTCTCTCAGTGTTTATTATTAGTTTAGGTAGAGTATATTGCCTTGTATCCTGTTTTATTAATTGTAGCGGTAGATTAATTATTATTTTTCATTTTAAATACTTTAGTTAGTAGTTGATAGGTTATGTTCACAGTTTTGTTTTTTTCTTAGGGGCAGTTTTACAGCACATATTGGATAATAGTAGTATAATTAATTGTAAATATTAGTTCTATTATCTATTTTCCACTATATAAACTACGTGCGTATGTAAAAACATTCGAATGAAATAAAATTGCACCTTTGTTTTTAGTTCCAAATTTTTCCACCAGGTTTGCATTCTTAATGAAATATCCCAATACTCTCTTTATACCACAGTATCGTTCAGTTACACTTTTTCAGAAAACTTATGTGACACATGATATATCGTCATTACCGAAATATTTATTTATATAATTCTTTTTTTATTCAAATATATATTACAAATTATATTGAATACATTTCTCAACAATACGCGTTGTTAACTTGTTACAAAGTTTAAATGAATGTATTATTAAGACACTCTCGTCCGTATTACGACCGCCCTTTTATAATAAAAGCACTTTCATGCAGCATATTCCTCATAAAAATATTATGTGTAAGCTCGCGCTATAAAAGTGTTTATACTCGTATTATAAAAGTCCGTTCGCAATGTGGGCCCCTATATTTATGCTAATTACAATGCATTTTTCCCTTTACAAAAACATTTTTTTTCTACTTACCTACTTCTAAAATATGACGTGTATAACCATACATATGACTAACGAAGTGATGTGGGTGCCAAATGCATGTCAAAAAATACTTCGTGTCTATGATATATGCATTTTCATTACACGCTATTCAAATGACCCATGAAATCTACAAGCTTTTGTTTTTACAATAATTAAAAATTGATGCAATTAGGTTGTTATCACTTTGTTTACATTACTGTTCTATAAATAATATAACAGCTATTAATTACGAACTAGTATCCAATATTTAATCATAAAATACAGACCCATCGGCTTGTATTCTATGCTCCTGATTAAGCAAGCGACTAGCTAGTCACCCGACTATCATAATGTTACAATATTGAATACATGCTTTAGTCGGGTGACTAGCTAGTTGCTTGGTTAGAATGACGTGTGAACATGCATTTTGAATAATAGTATATTGTCAGAGTATCTTTACAGACAGCTGAATGTGTCAAATAGTTCTCACGCGGATTTGAGAAACGACGATAACGAGGAGACCATTTCCTAATAATCAAAAATTAACTTTTGTCAAAGCGGTTACACTGGTTTGGCGTAACCGGTATTTCAATTACCTAATTGATTAGCTGGTTATGCGAGTACACTGACACTTGACTATTATGATTAGTCGTGTAAACTGCAAATATAATATTTACAGGTTATTGCATTAATAATCATTTTAGCGCGATTTTAATTAGCTTAAATAAATTGTATTAGTTTGAGATATATTTATTAATAAATGATTAACTGGTTACTGGTAGTTGTATAACTGATTTTTAGCAGTTTACCGTATTGACCATTTGTCGCGGTTATAATAGATATCATGCTTAACCGGTTACTATTTTCAATAGATATTGATAGCTCTAGTCGGAACCACAACCTGTCAGCTAGTAATCTAGTACACGTCAATAACCTGATACATATGTTTAAGAACATGGTTAAATAAACAACAATGTAATATTATGATACTAAAGTTGGTAACACATGAGGATACAACATTTATAAATCATTTAAGAAATTACCTACAAATAAAAGAAGAGGAACTGCACAGTTTTTAAAAGAAATCTGATTTGTTTTATGTACCTTATTATAGTGAAAACATATTTCTCTGTATTCAATTATGCATATTATATTCATAAAGGTGTTAATTAACTGTAGATCAAATTTCACATTAAATTTTATGTACAATGAGAAACATTAATTTCTCCTGTTTCTTGGTAGATGTCTGCCGACTGTACTCTAAGGTAATTTAATCTACAATAGGTTTCTAACTACTTTACTTTGAGTGTGGGATTTAAACCTGTGACCTATTATTTATAGCATTGATCAATAATTTTAATATATTATGCTTTCATTGAAATTATATATTTACTTAAATACTTATTAATTGTATTCTAATAAATTTAGTTTGTATTTTTTTTTTTACCTAGCATCCATATGAAACCATGGACCTACAAGGACTTAATGTATATAGCGTAGAAAAAATCAAATAATTAAAATAAAACAATATAAATAAATATATCATCACGGTATATAACCATTGCTGGGTGCGCCAATATGTTTTGTACACAGATTTCGGTAATGATGATGACATATTTGTAATGTGCGGGCGTTTACCAGGCGTTACCTTCCACACGGACACTCATTGCAGGCGTGGAGAGTGCACCACAGGGCTCAATTTTGTGTAATTGAAAATTCGAAATATTTGGCGTCGGTCGGGATCGTATTCGGTTCCCCAGATTCGCAACCACACACTCAGGGCCACAAGACCCAGTAATACAATATGTAATGAATTCAAAATATATATACTTAGTTCAATGTGAGAACGTACCTGTTTCGGGCAGGCAATTATAAAAATTTTGGGCGGGGTAAGTCATATGAGAGTTGTGTTGTGATTATTTTTATATTTATATAATTAAATTAAGTAAACGAAATAGAAATAAGGAATATAATAATAGTAAAAAAGAAGTAATAATACAAATAGGTTCTCTCGATGAACAAGGTATAGTATTCGAAATATGCAGTCCAGCGGTAGCACTATCTCTGCACGCTCCAAAGATCCCGTAATAATTAATAATAATAATAATAATAATAATAATAATAATAATAATAATAATAATAATAATAATAATAATAATAATAATAATAATAATAATAATAATAATAATAATAATAATAATAATAATAATAATAATAATAATAATAATAATAATAATAATAATAATAATAATAATAATAATAATAATAATAATAATAATAATAATAATAATAATAATAATAATAATAATAATAATAATAATAATAATAATAATAATAATAATAATAATAATAATAATAATAATAATAATAATAATAATAATAATAATAATAATAATAATAATAATAATAATAATAATAATAATAATAATAATAATAATAATAATAATAATAATAATATCACATCAGCTATACATGGATGACCTGAAGTTAACATGCAAGAGCGAAACAGAATTAAAAAAAGCTCTTGATATAACAAAAATGTTTTCTGATGACATAAACATGAAATTTGGATTACAAAAGTGTGCAACGGCTACTTTCATAAAAGGCAAGTTAAAAAGGAAACAAAATATACAGCTAAACAGTGGTGACACTATAGAAGCATTACAGCCTGGTAACACATATAGATACCTTGGGGTAGAGGAAGGAGATGGAATTGATAATAAAAGCATGAAAATTAAATTAAGTAAAGAGTATTTTACAAGAGTGAGAAAAATATTAAATTCACATCTTACCTGCAAAAACAAGTTTCAATCGATTGGAGTTTTAGCCATTCCTGTCCTAAAGATACAGCTTTGGAATCATAAACTGGAACCTGCATGATATACAAAAATTAGATCGTAAAACTAGAAAGCTCCTAACTATTCACGGACAACTACACCCAAGAGAGGATGTAGAAAGACTTTATGTACGAAGAGACGTAGGTGGTAGAGGACTTCAACAACTAGAGGCAGCTTACAATCAATCAATTTACAGCCTTAGTTATTACTTAAAACAAAAAAAAAACATACAGACCCCATTATATCCAACAATGTTTTATATGACATGAGCCTGCCATAGAATTTCTCCATCCTTAAGAAGGCATCAAAAATAAAAACCAAAATTAACAAACCCATACAACTGTACGAAGACACAAACGAAATAAGACTTCTAGAAATTGACAACGATACTGAAGTAATTGATGAGGTTTATGTACAGGAAAGATATGGAGAAGATACTGACACTACGGACATAGAACGTGATATTGATGTTAATGAAACACCTGAGGAAGAAAGGCTTGCTCATTCTCAGTACACACCAAAACAATTTAAGGAGCAATGTTATTATCGTTTTTATCAAAAATGGAGAAATAAACCATTACATATGCAAAAAATTAGAAACATGGAAAAGATTGCGTATGACAAGAAGGATTCGTTCAAATGGCTAACACAAGGTAAAATTAAAGGAGAAACAGAAAGCCTTATAACATCTGCTCAGGATCAAGCAATAAACACCCGCTATATTAAAAACAAAATTCATAAAACAAGTACTAATATAAAATGCAGAAAATGCAAGAAAGAAAATGAAACCATACACCACATAATATCCCATTGTGAAGAATTAGCAAAAAAAGAATATCTTGAGCGTCATAATAAAATATGCAACCTAATCCACTACAATTTAAGTAAGTATTATAATTGCCCTACAGATACTGACCGATGGTACAACCATACTCCTGCAAAAGTAATAACTAACAACGGAACAACTTTAATGTATGACATGAGCATGAGAACAGACCGAACAATCGATGCTAATAGACCGGATTTAGTTATTAAAATAAAACTCCTGGTAAAACTTATCTAGTAGATGTATCTGTTCCTGCGGACCAAAATATTATTACACAAGACGCTAAAAAACAACTGAAGTACAAAGATCTTAGTATTGAAATATGAAGAATGTGGAACACTAAGACTGAAATTATTCCAATCATTATTGGTGCTACTGGATATGTAAATTCTGAATTTAAAAACGTTTCAAGACTTCCTGGACAACACGACCCATTCGAAATACAAAGACAAGCGTTATTTGGTACAGCACACATAATAAGAAAAGTGCTTGGATGAAACCCCTTATAGCCTTAGCTGTATGGTATATGGCTGGTATAAGGAGTAAAACCAGAAGAGAGGTATTTAGACCTTGACTGTGAAAAGAAGATACTTCATTCCAAGAGTTCCTGTCCATCTGGAAATGTGAGGAGGCCGAACACCTACAAAACACAAATTATAAATTTATTATAATTAAAGAACTGTTATTGTATACCAACCTGTGAATGAAATGTATCTTTTTGAGATAAATAAAATAATAATAATCATAATAATAATAATAATATTAATAATAATAATAATAATAATAATAATAATAATAATAATAATAATAATAATAATAATAATAATAATAATAATAATAATAATAATAATAATAATAATAATAATAATAATAATAATAATAATAATAATAATAATAATAATAATAATAATAATAATAATAATAATAATAATAATAATAGTGTTTGAATTCAGTGGTAAGTTCTAAAGTGTATTTAAATACACTTTAGAACTTATCAGTGAGAAATTTATTTGTACTGTAATAACTTTTGTCTTTGAGATCAGTTTTGAGTTTATTTTTAAAAGATGTTAATGTTTTTGTACGTTTTATATCTTGCGGTAGTTTATTATAAAAAAATCTATTGTGGCCAGCACAATACCTTCCGTCAATCCTGTGTATAATGTATAAATTCCATACATAATTTTTCTTGCAAAAGATTCTAAATATCCAGTAAAATTATATCATAAAAATACTATTCAAATTGCACTTGACACTGACATCTTCTTCTTCTTTAACTTTTCCCATTCGTTAGGGGTCGCTATTTTTGCTTGTCGTTATCATTCAGTTCCTTTTCTCTCAAGTCTTTCGCAATACAGTTGTTATTGATGACAGTGAAGAAAAATCAAATATTAATGTCACTGCCCCCAAGTTCAATACTTTTGCGTATCCCCTGGAAAATACCAATAAAAACAACAGCTCGAATTTAAATTATTAGATCACTTATTTATTGAACATGAAATCCTTTTAATATATATAATTCTGAAATTACAAATCTGTCACAAAAATCAAAACTGTCACTCTCTCTTTTTTTTTACAACGGCTACTACATATAATAAATTTATACAAATACAATGCAAAATAAAACAATTAAATCAATCTGTAACATTCTCCCTCCCACAAGACGAAGTATTGTCATTTATATTGAGTCCTGTAGGGCATACTTTCATGATGTGTCGACGGAGATGTTGGTATTTCACCTCTTCTCCTTTATGGACGACAGGAACTTTTACTTCGACCACTCGAACTTGACCATCATCTCCAGGGAAAGTCTGTGTTACGATACCTTTTTTCCAAGAGCTTCGTCCCGCTAAGTCATTTACCAAAATTACTATATCTCCTTCCCGTAATGGCTGCTGTTTACTTATCCATTTGTGGCGCTGTATAAGTGTTGGTTCCTCTTTCCATCTGGACCAGAATCAGCTAGTTTCTGTGCATAACGCCACATACGGCGACAGGTTTCTCCATCATTGAAATTGCCAGGTATAAACTTGCCTTGTACACATCTAAGCTTGAGAAGATGATTAGGGGTAATACACTCAGAGTCCTTTGGGTCTGGTGAAGTCACGGTTAGAGGTCTATTGTTCATCATATCTTCTACTTCGGACAATAGAGTTAACAATGTGTATTCCTTAGGAGCCCGAAATTTCAGGAGCTTATTAAGAATCTTCTTGGCAATCCCTATCAATCTTTCGTGACTCCCTCCCATATGAGGAGATGCTTGAGCATTAAAGTGCTAATCAATTCCACGCTGCAATAAATCATTTTCAATTTGTTTTTGATTCCACTCACGAATACATTTCTTAATCTCGTTATCTGTGCCTCTTAGATTAGTGCCGTTGTCGCTATACAGATGTTGGGCTGGACCGCGACGACAGTTAAATCGAATTAGACAATCTATAAAATCGCTTGTGGAGAGTGAAGGAACAAGATCAATATAGACACCTCTTGTAGTCATACATGTAAATAAAACGCCCCATCTTTTCTCATGTCTCCTTCCAATAGTAACTTCCATGGGTCCAAATAAATCTACACCAGTGTGAGTAAAAGCTGCTGTGTGACTGGTTACTCTTCCTTTCGGCAATTTTCCCATTTCCTGTGGAATCGGCTTTGTTCTCTGAAATTCACAATCTAAACATTTGCGAACCTCACTCTTCACAGCGGTGCGACAATCAAGAATCCAATATTTCTTTCTCAAGGAATTAATGACCGTTTCTTGGCCTTGATGAGCATTTGTTACATGATGCCACTTGATAAGAAGACGAGTATACGGATGTTTAGGATGCAAAATGATTGGATTCTTTACTGATTGAGATATGTGTGGCGCTCGGTTAATTCTTCCTTTCACAATAATTAATCCTTCTTCATTTAAGGCTGGTGACAAGCTGTACAAATTACTCTTCTTATTTACACAATTTCCTTGATTTAGAAATTGTTTTTCTTCATGAAACGAATCAATTTGCACTTGGTGTGCCCACATCTTTTCAGCTTGCTGCATATCTTCAATAGTGATTTTGTTTGATCCCTTACGAAATATTTTTCGGAATGATGCAATCCATGAAGCAGATTTCTTACTTTTACAATCGATGGATTTGTGTCCTTTTCTTAAACAGCTGAAACAAAGGCCTTTTTCTTTGACAAGCTTTAATTTTTCCTCTTCGTTTAATTTTTGAAACTTGCGACATTCTGAAATATGATGTCTTTCTTTGGTACAATTTAGGCAAAATTCTATTTTATTTTTATTCTCGCGAGCCCCAGAAGCTCCTACATGGTGCTTCTTTTTCTCCAGTTTTTCTTCGTCTTTAAAGATAGGTTCTTGGCGTCGATAGGCTTGGTTAACTTGTTTAGAAATCCACGTATTGAAATTTTCTAGATTTTGTTTTCTTGTGTCGTCATCATCTAACCAATCATACCATTTGCATGTCATGTCTATAGGAAGCTTTTTAATCAGCGTATGAACTAGGTCAACTGATTGCAAGTACTCATGTTGTTCATAGGACTTTATATTTGTTACCAAAGCTTGCACAGCTATCCCAAATTGTATTACTGTTTCAGGCTTAGATAAGTTTGGTGCTGGACATTCTTTCACCTTCTTTGAGAGAGATTCTAGGATAAATTGCGGTTGACCAAACCTTCTCTTAAGGGTTTCTATTATTTCCTTTACATTATCTGGATTTGCTAGAAGATGGTAAACTGTTTCTTTCGCTGTCCCTTTCAGAGCTTTTCTTAACCGGATCATATTTTCCGAATTTACCAAATTATACTTGACAGTCGTCCTTTCAAATTCATTTAGAAACACGGACCAGTCTTCTGGTTTACCTCCAAATATAGGAAGTTCCCTTTCTTCTTTGGAGAAAACTGCTGTAGTGGATTTTGATGCAGTTGCACTAGCTATAGCACTTGTGATAGCATTTGCTAGCGAAGTAATATCACTAGACGGGGATTTCAACTGATTATTATTTATCCATTCTTCAGTACGATTATAATTATATTCTTCTTCTTCTTCTTCTTTACTTAATACACTAGCATGATCTTCATCCAAATTCTTGAATTCCAAACCTTTTTGATTATCCAGTAAATGTTGATCGATAGCATGGTGCTTCAGCAGGCGTTGCAATTTTATTTTTGACACCTTCAAATTTTCTTCTATATTAATTTTTTCCAGTTTAAAACCTCGTAAATGTTTTTTCTCTTCTGCTGATAAAGAATCGGCCTCATCGTCTTTAAATAAATTTATTCTTTCCAGGACAGCTGCTAGTTTTTCTTCTAAAATCTGTACTTCAGCTTCAGCGTTAGTACGTTCCTTTTCTATTTCTGCTTGTTGTTTATTAATATGCAACTCCCTATTAGATGAATGCTCTATTTCTGACCTTACTGAAGATGCACGAGATGTCCTTGGTTTAGGTATTGGAGCATGTAAGGATTTACTAGATCTAGGCTTAGGCGTAGGTTTGTAGATTTCTTTTTGCTGAGTTGCAGCAGATTGGTGAGCAACAAATGACGGTTCTCCTAATTGATTATATGTAAGTCTGCTTACTGGTTTCGACGCTCTTTCTCGTCCAGTTTCTGTAGATGTAGACATTTGCTTTTCAGCCATAATTCCAGATCAAATAAATAAGTTGTTCTTCCTCCTTGAGGGATATGTCAAATCACAATTATGAAAATTTGCGTATCAAAGACGCTTCTTCAATATCTTCAGGTTCTTTAACTGCTGTTGAATAATTACAGGTTCCAGTGGGTCCCGGGTTTCGGCACCATGTAATGTTATTGATGACAGTGAAGAAAAATCACATATAAATGTCACTGCCCCCAAGTTCAATATTTTTGCGTATCCCCTGGAAAATACCCGTAAAAACAACAGCTCGAATTTAAATTAATAGATCACTTATTTATTGAACATGAAATCCTTTTAATATATATAATTCTGAAATTACAAATCTGTCACAAAATCAAAACTGTCACTCTCTCTTTTTTTTACAACGGCTACTACATATAATAAATTTATACAAATACAATGCAAAATAAAACAACTAAATCAATCTGTAACAACAGTTCTTCCATCTTATCTTTGCTCTTCCTCTGTTTCTTCAACATCCTATTACTAAACTATTCATACTTGTTCCAATATAATTCTTCATTTCTCCTCATGACATGTTCAAACCAATGTAATATTTCTTGTATCTTTCTAGAAGCTTGTAATGCTAGAGTTATTTTCTTACCGTATCTTTCCGTGTTTTCCCCAACATCTACTTCAACATCCTCATCTCTGCCATATTAATTTAATTTTTATTGATACTGAAATCTGTCAATTTGAATTATATGAATATATTAATAGTTTCCATGTTTAGCATAGCTGGCTGAATTATAAAATGTGATTTCTTTAAAATTCTTTAACTCTGTATCTATTGAATATGAAGTATAAAATGTAATCAAATCGTATAGAGAATAATATATTCTTTAAGTTATAATAACGTTAAATGTCAATAAATCAAATTTAACTGTTAAATCTTCAAATGAGGCTACTTCCGGTTCACTAATTATAACCAAAATCTAAATACTTGTTCTTCTGGATGTAAACTTGAGGAATACGAAAAAAATATAATTTTTGGAATCGTGGTATTGAAGTTATGGGATCCGGAACTTTTGTCACACACACACAGACACACAGACGCACATATATACAGACATCATCGTAAAAATGGTAATTGGTATTATAGGGACCCTAAAACATGCTTATACAGTAAAAAATCATCATTGAAATTTTTGAACTTACCTAAAAGTGACGGAAGGTAAAAATTAATTTGACCAACACAATATTTCCCGCCATTTATTTCTTATTAATTTAAATACATACATATGGGTCCTAATTGCCGCATGCCTGATGGCTGGTTGCGAATCTGGGGAACCCGATTCGATCCCGATCAACGCCAATTATTTCGGATTTTAAATGGCACAAAATTGTCCTCTGTGTTGCATTCTCTACGCCAGTAATAAGGTGACGCTTGGTAAACGCCCACACCAGATAAATATGTCATCATCATTACCGAAATCTGTGTACAGAACAGAGTAGTACACCCAGCAATGGGTAATATGCCGTGATAATATATTTACTTCCTTGTACGTAAGTAAAGGAAGTACGAGTATTGTAATCGCGAAAAATTTCGGTTTTCAGATTTCAGCGGAAATATCCATTTTGATCATCCCTGAATCCATTTTGACTAATTTCGTCGTGACGTCTGTATGTACGTACGTAAGGATCTCGCATAACTCAAAAACGGTAAGCCGTAGAAAGTTGAAATTTTGTATTTAGGACTTCTATAACATCTAGTTGTGCACCTCCCTTTCTGGTTATTACACAATTTCCAGAAGTGGCACTTTACATGAAGCCTATAATAGATTTTAATGAAAAACTGTTTTATAAAATATAATCCAAAACTTTTCAAATTTGGTATACAAGACTTTTATGTCAATCGAAATAACATAATAGATTTTGGTTAAAATAGGCTAACCGGAAGTGGTACATTACTTGAAGTTGTTAACAGTTTTTCTTGAATAAAATGATTTTATTTTGATTTTAGAAATAAATGCTTCAAATAACAGTTTTAGAGAATTAATTTCTGCGTCTAGCACATCAAGTATTATTAAATTAGCCCTTTGTATAAGCGAGATACGTAAATTTAAACATTATATACTTTTTTGTTTTTGTATAAAGCTTGCTATGGATTAGGACAAAAACATAAAAAAAATGTTCATGTCATGTCAAATTACGTTAAATACGTGCAATTTTATGATTCGTACAATAACAAATATTATATTTTTATTGTGAAATTAGTCATATTCATTGTTGTAATCAAATATTTCTTTCCTGTAATTAAAACTCTCTTTAAAAAGAACCGGGTTAGATTATGGTCGCTATATATCTTACTGTTTTGAAGTTAAAATTAATATTTTGTAATTTATTTATTAAAAAAATCTTTTGTGGCCAGCACAATACCTCTCGCCATTTTCATTTTATGTAGCATAGGGCGCGAGCAGTTATGTGACTTTGTTGGCCTTGCCAAGCAGATGTGGGGGCCCGTGTCAGAATGAGAGCTAGTAATATACGTAGGTGTCAAGTATTATAAGTTTTAATTCGAAACATTATGATTTACCAAATCCATGTGGATTATTTTCCTCGACAAGTATATTCCATACTAATGGATGACAAATAAACATCAGAACATTTTGAAATTTTGAATGAAAAATTATGACATATGACAATTGTGACATCTATGTAAAAACTACTAGCCGTCATTCTGACACGGATCCTCATCTGCTTGCCAAGGCCAACAAAGTTACATGTCTGCTCGCGCCCTATAAGTACACACAAATAATTGAAATTGTTTCTCTTCTTTCGTTCTATGAGAAATTTTATCCTACTATTCTATTATGTTCAAAATTCTTCAAATTCATTGACATCTGTAATTTAAATATATAATTAATTAATAATACAATAATATATATTAAATGTACTCTTACCTCCCAGAAAAATCTGACACTGATATTTTGCATTTACATGTCAATTACAAAAATTTAAATATCGCAACTGTTTTTCGGGCAACGAGATTTATTACAATAGATTATTCTATATTATTATATACTATATCTCCAAACCTATACGAGATATAATAAAAAAATTAAGTGTGTCAGATTGAGAATTTAATTATCTTTAATATTTGTAGTAACAAATTTTCAAAAAATAATATTTAGATTTTTTTTTTAGAAACTACCACTTCCGGTTGTCCAATTGCTATCAGAACTCTTCCCATTACTGTTAGATTGAGGAATCCGTAGTCAAACAGGTCTTTAGTCTTATATAATTTGAGAAATCGTGTCTCCAACAACCTCTCACACACACATCCACACACACACACACACACACACACACACACACACACACACACACACACACACACACAGACATCATTGTAAAAATGTTAAAATCGGATTCTATGGACCTTAAATCGTGCTTATTCAATAAAATCTGGATATGCGATTTTTAGCATGAATCCAATACCTCTCTTAGCGAGAGATAAAAATATGTATAGTTTAATAATCGTACAAGGAAGTCGTGTGGTCAGTGTTGCCAACCTTCATCTTTAAAAAATCCCTCAGAATCCACAAAAAAATCCCCTTTTATCACAAAAAATCCCTGTTTTAAAGTAATTTATTAAAATTACATTTTTTTATATTTACCTCCTTTCATTACTAAATATCAAATTTAGCGCTTAATTTTAGAACTAATATTTACATTTTCTACGGAGTAAATTAGTCTTCTGATAACTGCATTCTTTTGTACTCGTATACTCCATTCGCTGAGACGAGAAAATAATGTAACTAATTCTTGATCAGAAACAAGTCATTCTATAAGTTCGGCTCCAAATTTTCCTCCTTTGACCAATAGAATGACTTGTCTCTGTTCAAGAATTTGTTCCATATTCTCTCATCTCAGCTCAGATGGAAAATGAGATGAATTATAATTAATAATATAAATATAATATATGATAAATTATACATATTTAGAGTTGTTTCCAAAATCCCTCAATTTTTCTATTTTAAGTGAAAAAATCCCTTTATCCCTCTATGTGGCAACACTGCGTGTGGTGTCCACATCAGATTTTTTTTTATTATAAACATACCTGCATATTTACTAATGCTATCTATTGTTCTCTTTACAATTTTCGTTTTAAAACTTTACTATTATTAATTTAGAATTATGTACCTATATTAGGTAACTTTCCATATAACTATTGTTCGATTTTCAATTTTCTTTTTAAAAAGTTATTGTTATTAATTTGAAATCATTATTTTTTTGACACTGTCAGTTACATACATTTGAGCTGAACTGTGTAACCATGGAGTTGTGTTTAAAGCATAAGTTCCGAGATATAGTTTTTATATTACTTTATCCATAAAATATATAGAAAAAGTATTAATGCAAACCTGTAGGAAATGGAATAATCTTTAATTTTTATAATAACAAATTGACAAAAAATAACATTTAAAGGTATTTTTTGAAGAAAAACTATTTTGTAGTAAACTGCCATTTCCCGTGATCCGATTGACACCAAAATCTAATGGCTTCTTTCTATATTAGAATAAGGTAGAAATACATAGTTTCAAAAGTTTCTGAATGATAGTATTTGAGTTAGAGTGCCCACAAGATCCACACACACACACACACACACACACACACACACACACACATACACTCCCACGGACATCATCTTGAAAATGTTAAAATTGGATTATAGGGACTTTAAAACGTGGTCATTTACCAAAATCTCGATATGCGATTTTTAGCACGATCACTATACCTCCCTTACCAAGGGTAGCGGGAGGTAAAAACTAAACCATTATAGTTTGGGTTATTTATTGGCTTACCTAATATGATTAATTATCGGTACTATCTAGTTTGACTTCCCATGTGAGTTGTAATTGTGAATATCACTTAGAGAGGTTAGGTTCTCTTTTACTTTTATGGAATGACTAAATTAAAAATGTGTATACATACATGGTAAAGTTAACGTTGTTTCATTTTTAAATATGTCCCTACAGGATGTTTTTTTAGTTAGCAAAAATATTTCTAATTGCATGTTTTTGTAAAATAAACACACGAGAAGCACATGAGGAGCCCGAAATAATATACAGTAAGTTACGGGTAGTATGGGATAAAACTTAGTATGATAAAATATTTTAGCCAAATTCTCGTTTGTCATTGTCATATGCCTAATCAAGTAACAAAGTGATGACAGAGAATTACAAATGTTGTCTACAGAGAATCCCAAATAAGATTTTCATTTAAATGAAATCCCAATACTTTTGTATTAGTTATTAGGAGTATTAACTCACCTTTACACTGAGCATTTACAGGGTAATATCTTTTATTGTACGAGATATTAATAAGCGCTGATTTATTAATATTAGAGATAAATCAAGTGATGCAAACTTAGAAGCTAATTCATCAACAACAGCCGATATTTAATTTAAATTTTATGAAATAAAGGATTTGTCATCAGCATACAAAATAAATGCATTTAATTATAAAATGGTTTTTATACCATTTATATAAAAATAAAGGCTATATGATCAAGACTGGACCCTTGTGGAACTTCAGTCTTTATCACTAACACTAACATCAGATTGTTGATTGTCATATACAAACATCTGTTTCCTATTTTGTAAATATTATATGATCCATTCTGCACCAATACCTCTTATACCATAATTATTTAATATTCTTAATAATGTGGTTAACGCACTCAAATACTTTGGATAAGTATACAAATACACCAAAGATATTACGATTATCTACTTCACAATATACCTTATCTAGGACTGAGACCTTTCCCGAACCCATGTTGTTCACCTAGCAAAGTTTTATTCGTTTCAAGGAATGACACAATCCGAGAAAATATACATTTTTCGATAAAAATATGTAATCTTGACAATAGAGTAATTGGTGTCAAAATCGTTTCAAAACAATCTTATAATAAATTGTTAAGAATCTCATTTGATTATGGTGGCCATGTAGCCAATTCGGCTTCAGTGACGGGACTCAAAAACATGGGTTCATAGTGTAACGTTTATTTATATGGGTGAAGTGTAAAAATCAAAGAAATATTATTAATTAAAATAATACGTTTATTAAACGATAAATAATTAATATAAATATTAAAAAGATAATAAAAATAACTAACACTATGATTAAATAGTTATAAACACTAATTTAAGACTAAGAATATTATTAAATACTTAAACACTAAGATTATTTATTTAATTTATATCACCAACTGTTCATTGCTCGTTGCTTCTATATATCATACTGTGTTCGCTGACTTCTCTGACGTGTTATATAGTGCGGCGTCACTTGTCTGGAATGTTCTCCATCTTTCCATCGAATACAAAGGATCAGCCCACCGGTGTAATTAATACGTCTAGCCGTATGAGTTTTTCCGCCGCCGGGGATTACATCATCGCTCGGGAATATTTTTCCAGTGGCGGCGCTTGTATACTATTAAGTCAGGGGCGCACGTTACAATAGATATAAATATTTCTATCTTGATGAATATGAGATAAAGGTAATAATCTCTTTAATTTCTACTGGAAAATTTGTAAAGTTATTACTAAACATATTTCCAATATCCAAAGAATTATTTTAAAAATTCGACTTTAGTGTGCATATTTGAATATAATAATGTATTATGCTTTATATGATTTCCTTTTTCTAAAGTATAAACAGAAAAATGACCAATGTACGTAATATTAACAAGCTTTTACGTATAGTAATTTCTGGTTTTTAACCTGATTTTATGTAAATATATATCCTACCACCTTGTTTAGAAATCAAATCGAAACATATAAGTTTTGGGTAAAGCTTTCGCGGGTGGTATAATAATCATTATGAATTATCTCGGTCTTTATATTCACGGCTCAGCTTTAATTATGTCACGTCTTGGTGTGAGACACGTTGCCTCATTGTCTTTTAATCAAGTCTTCACGTCACATTAGCACTCGCTCCCCTAACTACGTCTTACAAATATTTATTACAGAAATCAGTTCTTGTGTTCTCTTTGTTCCAATGTGAATCTCATTTCACATAATTAACAGTATAAATACAGACATTTGAAATTCATAATTTTTTAATACAATTATTATTGCACTTTCTTTCAAATTTTCCTGAGAAATGGCAGTGTTTATTTATAAATTGTTTAATTCTTGGTAACAGCAGTTTCATTTGATGTCACCTTGAGATCGTTTTTTGAAACATTCTTATGCTTCGCGACTCGGCACGAAAGCAGCTTGCGGAACAACTGGGGCAAAATAATGAACAATCGATAACTGTAGAAAGGTCAAATATTTCACGCACCCTAAAACGTTTTAATTTGTCCTAAATACCTCACGATTAATAATTAAGTCACTAGATTTGCATAAATGAGTATTCCAATGTACTCTGTGGTCAACCTGAAACTATAGGTAAATGACAATAAAAATACAAACACACAAACCAAAATTGGTAAATTTTGTAGGTATAACTATATATTTATTTATGTAGTAATGAAATAAACATTTTTTCGTGCAAACGGTGTCGTTATAAAAGTTTTCTTTCATTTGGTTGTTTTGTTGGTATTAGTAATGGATGTTTTCCGAATCAGGAAACAGAAAAACAGGAAACTGATCAATGATCACGGGACCTGAACAATGGCAGCGGCAAAGCAGGAATAGAAGCAGGAGCACCACAGCTCCTGTCCCCTGCTTAGCAGAAACAGAATAAAAAGACTGGGTAATCTATCATGTACAACTGCTGGAAAAACTGGCGAAAAACATTGATGTAAAGTTTCTATTTCGCTCCAGAACACACAATGTTCTTTCAAAACATTACATTTGCAATGTTATGTTTTTGTAGTAATTTAAATGTTCGCTCATTTATTTAAATGTAGTTCACGTTTTAATTTTATAGCCTTTTTTCTTTTTATTAGCTAAATATTGAATATTTAAATGTGTTAATATATGACATAATTTATTTTTATTGTTTTTAAAAATGAAGTTTCTTACCATAACTTTAAATGAAAAAAAGTCATTATATACAAATTTGTATGAATACATTTACGGATATATAAATATCAATATAGCTGCAAATATAAAGCGAAGAAAATATTGATTAACATAGTAAAACAAACCTTGCCTAATTGCTTAGCTTGGAGTTGGTGAAACGTTGCTATTCATGCCATTCCGTGTTATCGCCGCGTGAGGCCGCGTGACGCGTAACGCGTGACGCGTGAGCGCTGACGTGACGATAAATTCACGTCTGCTTGTGCCAGCGTTATACACGATATGTTCAAACACAATCATAAGAACTCACCATTAGTATGAATCTCATTATCGGTAAGTACAACGTACAACTATCTCTATGCTACACATGATAAATTAAATTTTATGCTGCATACCAATAGACTACAACTCGAACCAATCATTTCATACGTAAGACGAGAGCAGTCGAATGTTTCGACAGGCAAATCAGAATAAGTTTGTATTTCGTTAGTCTAATGCGCTGCTATGTTTCTCTTTCAAATAGGTTGGTATGTATATTAAATAAATATTTCACATTCAAAGTAATTTATTATACTGGTAAAAATAAATTGTAAAGGCAATATTATAAATTCCTAATGATTAAGAATAGTGATTGATATACATTTATTTTTACATTATCTTTAAAATAACAGTTTTCGTGATGTTCCTGCTAAAAGCTAAGCAGATGATTGATTCTATATGATAATATTTGTTATGTAACTAAGATTCATATGTGATTGTGATTAATTTCCATGTGACCACTAAATTGACACAAGGTCCACAAGGCTGTTTATAACTATCATTCTCCAATACACAACTGCTAATAATGGCAAGTAAATCAAGTTTTAAAAATGTTTAAAAATAAAAATACCAATTATTGTTCACTTTACTAGTATTTGCTTTGGGCTTCTTACATACACCACAATTATTTTTAGTTGCGAATTACATTTAATATCGTAGCCAGATTGTAAAATTCGTCTTTTT
Source organism: Harpalus rufipes (assembly GCA_951394225.1). NCBI lineage: Eukaryota > Metazoa > Arthropoda > Insecta > Coleoptera > Carabidae > Harpalus > Harpalus rufipes. The sequence continues at coordinate 54,811,217 of OX596274.1, forward strand.
TAAATCAGGGAGCCATTTTTGCTCATTGGCAGTTCGGAAATTACGAATTTACATGTGTTATGTTTAATTTTCTGATAATTACACTTACCAGCAGGGCTGAACTTTTAATTCTAGTACTCGTCAGTCGTTAATAATAGAATAGTTTAAAGTAGTTATAAATATGGTGTTCTAATATTTTTTTATTTACTTTAGTGAAACTTTCTCATATTTGTACGAAGAAAAATAATTTAAGATCTTTCTTATTTAATTTGAGCGAAATAATTTTTTTAAATATTACTTTATTTTTTTTTACATTATTTGGTTATTTTGTTTAGCAAAGCAAAATCCATAATGTTACAAAAAAATTACCTTAAATTTTACTACATTAGAATACCCTCTACAAATAAATCCTATAAAATTATTCGTTTAGTTGTAGCATACGAAAAATCGTGATCATAAATTCCTGTGAACAATTGCTAGACTATTTATTCTTATTCTAATTAAGTTTTTCTTTAGCCCTTTAAAAGTAGAAAAAACATATAGGTAATCACAATTTTTCAATTCTACAATTCTTAAGTGGTAAAGTTTTAATTTTATTTTATATTTGTAAATATTGTAGATTATTGTTGCCAGAAAAATATTTACAAAAATTAAATTGAAAATTCACTTATAGACAATTAGAATTTGAATTGCCAAAACAAAAAGTACTAGATATAAAATATTAAACCTCATTGACACATAAACACAATATTAGCTTTTGCATGAATATTATATTTAAAAGAAGATACCATAGCTAATGGTAATTGGTAACTGTTATTTTTATATTTCCAATATTTATATTGCTGTTATGGCAATTTGGAGCTGCAAAGCCACCCATAATTTTGCTTATAAATATTATGCACGTAACAGCAATCAACAACGCTCTACAAATAAAGAGAAAATATGGCGGTATGAATCAACCCATCTCTATTCTAACTTAGCGCAAATATAAATAATTATGTTGCATAGTGCATATTTGCGCATAAAAAGCGCAACGGGGTGCGCCATTCTTATTTTTACCTCTCGCTAAGAGAGGTATTGGATTCATTCTAAAAATCTCATATCCAGATTTCAATGAATAAGCACGTTTTAAGGTCCCTAGAATCCGATTATAATATTTTTACGATGATGTCTGTGTGTGTGTTTGTGTGTGGGTTGTTGGAGGTACGATTTCTCAAATTCTACAAGACTAAAGACCTGTGTAACTACGGATTCCTCAATCTAACAGTAATGGGAAGAGTTGAATATCTGGTAACAATTGAACAACCGGAAGTGGTAGTAACAACATTTTTTTATCATAATCGTTATTTATTGGGTAATACTTTAAATATAAAGCGTATATTATGTTAATTTTGTTATGGTGGAGAACGCCATTATACAGATAACCTAGCTTAGTTATATTGAAGCCGGAATCAACAGCAAATATAAACAAAAATTAGCAATATAAATTTAAAGAAAGTAATCTTTATTTATTCTTCCACAATTTATAAATTTACCTTTTGTTAAGAATTCTATGTTTTATAATTTAATATGATTTTTGATTTTCTTATGAATATGAATAATGAACAAAAAAGGAATAGTTATTTATGCATCATAGGATTTGACGAATTCGCTTACGACTCGTTTTTTCCTAATCATGAAATAAGACTCTTTTTTACTCTAGTTGCATACAATGTTTTTTTCACGTCTACAATAAAGGTGATAAAAAAGTTCTATAGCGTTTAATTATTTCATCTGTTTGCATTAAAAAGTGCATTTTTTCACACTTTTATGTGTTAAAAAAAGACATTTTATAAATCCATTTGAATGAAAAAAGTATACTTTTTTACCAGATGTAAACAATATATGTAATAGTTTGAAAAATCGATGTAATAATGATTTAGTTGTCTCGTGACCGTGTGTATGGGGACTTTATTATATGTATCATATTTGACAGATATATTTTATTGACAGATGTTCAATAAAAAAAAAAAATAATTTTTTTTATAAGCATTTTTTTTATTGACATTGTTATTGTACTGTTATTATTTATTGATATTGATTTTTCTTTTTTTGAAAATATTTATACGATTTTAATAAAATATTATTATTTTTATATGTATTTATGTTATTGAAATACCTACAACCGACACATACCTACACGTGCGCCTGATTGTCTAGTCGCGAATCTGGAACCCTGGTTCTATCCTGACTGACGCCAAAAATTATTTCGAATTTTAAATGGCACAAAATTGACTCTTGTAGTGCATTCTTCACGCCAACATGAGTGTCCGTTAAGTGACATCTTGTTTGCGCCCGCACGGTATCAATAATGCTCAGTTGCACCGCTTAAAGTTAAATTTTAACTATTGGTTAAATTGACAATAACGCATCGAAACAAATTGTCAAAAGTTTTATTAAACATATTGCTGTCAAACTTTGGATATGCACTTTTTTTGTTAATCTGTAGTTAAGGTTTTAACTATAAGCAGTGCAACTTAGCATAAATGTAATATATAAGAAATAATTTATAATTTTAAGATATTTTGTTTCAAAACAAATGTATATTTCTTTAAACAAATTCCGTATTTCAAGTTCTAATAAAGACTCATTAAATATAATATAAATAATACATTTATTGTAAATTAATAATATTAATATCATTTTTATAAAAATTTTCAAAAATCGAAAAAACTTCTCAATTACATTAATGCATGACTATGACATTTTTTCGCCATTTATACATAATAAGCATTAAAACAAGAGCCTATATTACGAGCAAACTTTTATAGAGCGATTTTGTTAAAAGTGACGTTTAACCTCATATTAATATAATGGAACAGTGCTCTTCATAATAGCGTTATTATTATAATAGTGTGTTCCTAATACGGTTATGTAGTTCTAACTCAGACTAGTTTAGTTTTCATAGGAATTTTGCATTTACCCGATGAAAATAAAGAAGGAAATGTTTAAAAATAATGTAATGTATACATGTCAAATTTTTATTACTTTGTTAACAAAAAATTTAAACTTCATAAAAATATTTTCAAGAAAAGATGAAGACTTATTTGGTTTTTTTTAGAATTACATACGTATTTTTCGTATTTTTTTGATTAACATTCTTGCTCGCAAGGTAACGCGACGGATATCGAACGATTTGGCGCCATAAACCAGAAACTGCAATAAATAGCCTAGTTCGATTTTTGTGGGAAACCCCTCAAATTATATTTCAAAGTTTGTCATTGGATATAACAAAAAATGCGTTGTGATAGATTTAATTTCCAACAAATGAGTTATAATTTGAGCAAAGTTAAATTATTGCAAGGTGCAATTTCCATAACAAATGATTTTTAGTTATTGTACACTAAGATATCAAGTTATGAATATATTATCAATTGATAAAAAATATCATATGTGTTGTTATACGTTAACATTAACTTATTCTCTTTATGATAAATTATACAAATTAAATGAAATATGAATTTTTATTATAAAACTAACTTACTCTGCGGCACTATAGTTAATTTGTTTATTTTTACATTTAATAGCAAAGTAGGAAAATAAAAATAAAATTATAACAGTAAAAATTTAAAATGCAAATTACATTTAATATAATACACTAGAATGAAATACAAAACAAACTTGCAGAGAATGGAACATAACAAGCAGTTACTTTAGTGTATAATAGTTAATGAGTAAAGCACTTAATTTTTATTACATATATGGAACAGTGGTCCTGCAAATGTGCTTTTAATGTCTCATTTCACTTCTCCATGCGGTTACACGTAACGCGAACTTCCCGCGACAAATATTGTTCGCGTGATTTATTATTATTTTCACTTTTTCTTTTTAATTAACCAGATGCTAATATACCTCATAAGTTTTTTGTACAATACTGAATTTTCTAAAATGCTACATTCTAGAATTTCAATATTTTTCTAATTACATAGTGAATATTTCGTTATAGGTAGCTATACAGGATGATTGAAAAAATAGGTACAAATAGTTATTTCTTTAAAATTAATGTTGGACTTATAGTTTAAATGAAGAGGTTAATTGCGACGTTTTGAAATAAAATGGTCCTAAATACCTACTTCTTTCGAATTCGCCTGAAGCATCACAATTTTCACATTTAATTTCGTACACATCCGTTAACTCATTTTTGTTTGGTTTCTTCTTATTGTTTGTAAGTAATTATCCTAGATTGGTTTTGTTTACTTTTTTTCTATTATGCTATAGATATAATTTAAGAAATATCAACGGAATTAGAATTCAACTCTTCAAACAAACGAATATAATTATCGTTTCATTAACAAGATTTTACATTCCTTTTTTATCATACAATCAATTCTGGATTATTTCCCAAGCTATAAAATTGATTTCTTTTTCTTCTATTTTTTAATATAGGTAAATTTCACTGTATTATTAACAGTATTTATAAAATATAGAAATTGATTAAGTTGTCTATTGTTCCTGTCCATATACAAAAAAATCTGTTGTGGCCAGCACAATACCTTCCGTCAATCCTGTGTATTATGTACAAATTCCATACATAAATTTTCTTCTAAAAGATTCTAATTTTTTGGTATTTTATGATTCCCTTTCTCGGCAACTGAATTCCATTCTCCTGATAACAAACAAACCACATGAAATAAGAAAATCATGAAATTTTGAATGAAAAATTATGACAATTGTCAGTTATGGACATAATTAATTGCTGTCATTTTGATACGGGTTCCCATATCTGCTTGCCAAAGGCACGCGCCCTATACATATTTTTTTTTGCAAAAGATGCTATATTTCCAGTAAAGTTATTTCATAAACAAACTATGCAAATTGCACTTGACACTGACATCTACTTCTTCTTCTTTAGTTTTTCCCATTCGTTAGGGGGTCGCTATTTTTTATTTTCTTCTTCCACTCATTTTTGTTTTGCGTGTCTTCCTCATTCAGTTCCTTTTCTCTCAAGTCTTCTGCAATACAATCTTTTCATCTTATATTTGGTCTTCCTATGTTTCTTCCACCTTCTATTAATATATTCATCGCTTCTCATGACATGTTCAAACCAATGTAATCGTCTTTCTTATATCCAGAAACTTCTAACACTAGAGTTACTTCCCTTATTCTGTCATTGATTTACATTTTATTGATACTGACATCTGTAAATTTGAATTACCTGAATATATTAGCAGTTTCCATGGTTAAGTTAGCATAGCTGGCTGAATTATGAAATTTATATGATTTTTTTTATCTTTATTATTCTTTAATCCTATATCTGTTAAATATGAAATATAAAATGCAATCAAATCGTATAGACAATAATATATTCTTTAAGTTATAATAACATTTAACTGAGTTTTTCAAGAAAAACTGTTAAAATCTTCAAATGAGGGTACTTCCGGTTGACCAATTATAACCAAAATCTAATCAAGTCTGCATATGGTTGTAAGGAAGAGGAATACGCAAGAATTGTAACTTTTGGAATTCTAGTATTGGAGATATCGTGCAGGAAAAAACGGTCACATACACACACACACACACATACACACATACACACACACGCACATACGAACACACACACACACACATACAGACATCATCGTAAAAATAGTAAAATCGTATTGTAAAGACCCTAAAACGTGCTTATTCAATGGAAACTCACCACCGATTTTTTTGACCAAAGACAATACCTTCCTTACCTATAGGTGACGGAAGGTAAAAATCTGGTTACCGAGCTCATTATCTTCTGTCTAATTTACACAGGATGACCCGTGACCTTTATTATGCAAATATTTAAGATTATTTAGCAAAATTTAAAATCTATAGTTTTTTAAACATGATCATTTCAAATAAAATATTTACAGCCTGGAACTTCTGTTTTTAGTTATGTCCACGTAATAATGCAGAGAAACGCTTTCTCATATAGTACAAACCTGGTAAAACCTGTATTAGGAAATTGGTAAAAGAAAATTGATAGTGAGAGTCGTGTACCCAATGTCTCTCAAGTCTCTTATATCAATTCTAAATGATTTAATTGAATTCTGAAATTTCAAGGCATTATATTAAAATCTGTCAAATCAAATGTTCAAAACGAAAATAATGTGTAAAATAAAATAAAAGTATCAAAATTTGTAGTAATTAAAAGTTTAGTGAATTAATATGTGTTCTGTAAAGCCTCTAGCATGCTACATATTAAAACACTTTAAATCTATTTATTACGATATACTTTTTTCATATACTGTTTGACATAATAATAATGACATCTAATAACCACTGATAACATTAGAATGCTTTTATCACTAGATCTTAGAACAATATGAAATATTCCAATTGTGGTATAAATGACAAGATCGAAACGTCAATAGATGCATAATACGTGTCAGTGTCAATCATTTTTGCGTAGTGACTGTCATATAATATTCAAACATTCAAATAATATTTACAGTGACAATTCTTATAGTTTTTAATAAAACGTAAATAAATGTTAATTATTTTAATATAATTAATGAGCATTGCAATTATCAGCGATTGATAACCGTTCAATCACGGAGCATAGTATTTAGAACGATCAGCTGGAGTAAACATCCTTTCCAAACGTGCAAAAATTCAAAACTAGTATGAATATAGTAGGATTCCAGCACATCCTCAGCGGTCCTTTTTCTCAGTATTTATCATACTCGCAACAAATCGGTGGTGAACTAGCTGCCCACAGCGACCTCGTAAATAAAGCCTTCCAGGCCCAGCTACAATACTTGATTCTAGCAAGTCAGAGTAAGCAGCCGAGCCAGTCGAAACAGATGTCTCTTCTGCAACCGACGTCCGAGTGCATCAACGCCGTCCAGAACTTCAGACAAAAGAACCGTTCGTCTATCTTATTCAACCATTTGTCTGCCATTAGTGAGAGTATTCCTGCCCTAGGATGGGTAGTCAGCCCAACACCCGCACAGTACGTGAAAGAAATGAACGACGCTGGTCAATTCTATACCAACCGAGTTCTGAAAGAGTGGAAAGAAAAGGACAAGAAGCACGAGGAATGGGTGAAGTCATGGATTGAAACCCTGAGCGAACTGCAGCAGTTCGTGAAGCAGCATCACACCATGGGGTTAGTATGGAGTGATTCAGGAGTAGCTAAGTCTGGTGTGTCATCTCCACCATTTAGCGAACGTCCTGTTTTGAACACTGTACATAAGGTGCTTCATGTCGACGACGTCATTGACAAGTCGAGTTTGTTTGCGCAGATCAACCAGGGAGAGGTTGCCATGAAAAGTTTAAAAAAAGGTTCAGCCGATATGCATACACATAAGAATCTATCTTTAAGATCTAAACTCGTCACATTTAAAACACAAAATGCAACACCTCAAATGAAAAATGTTACACCTTCCATGACATTAGATAAGCCGCCCAATTTCTCTCGCGATGGTAAGAAATGGTTAGTGGAATATCAAAAAGGAAACCACTCTTTAATTGTGGAGAATGCAGAAATAAACAATGCTGTATACATGTTCAAATGCATTGACTCAACTCTCCAAGTTAAGAGCAAGATTAACTCCATCGTTATCGACTCCTGTAAAAAATCTTCCGTCGTTTTTGACACGCTTGTATCTTCTATCGAGTTTATAAACTGCCAATCTGTTCATATGCAGGTGTTAGGAAAAGTACCAACTATATCTATAGATAAAACAGACGGATGTCAAATGTTTTTGAGTTCAGATTCGCTTGATGTGGAAATCATTTCCTCCAAATCATCAGAAATGAACGTTTCGGTTCCTAAAATAAATGGTGATTATGTAGAATATTCAGTCCCAGAACAATTCAAAACGACTGTAGTTCCCGGACAAGGCCTTAACACTATCACCGTAGGAAATAAAGGCTAAATCTTCATTTACGAAACAAGTATCGTATTTAATTAATGTTCAATAACGCTTTATGCGATGATGTTAAAACAAAGTTTCTTATATATATATGATAAATATTTACATATATGTAACAAGCAAGATCATTAAATACTTTCTATAAAACAAACTATCTTAGTTCCCGTTTATTTATTTATTTATTTTTATATATATATATATATATATATATATATATATATATATATATATATATATATAATATTATGAATGTTTTGTGTAACAATACAGTGTAAACACATAATTTATTTCTTATATTTACTTCGACAGTACAGAAATTTCATGTAATTCAAAGGGGTTATATTGAAAAATAAATATAATCCAATCTATTCGACTTTATTATTCGATTTCAAAAGTTCGAAATAGCAGTAATCAAAAATTATATAGAAAATTAAAATACATTAATGGACAATCTGTACAAAAAAAATAAAGTCAAATATATTTAAAAAATATATTATATTAATAAAATATTGACATGCATGAATAAAAATTATAAATTTATTCTGCTTGTATTCGATTTTCTCTAAAATTTTTAAAAATCTGCACATATAATATTGTCATTTCTTTTCATTTATACTTCACTGAGAAATATTTTATTTGTATTTGATTTAAAAGTACAAGAATTAAATACTTGAATACAAGTACAAGTACTTTGCTGAGAATATAATTCATTAGTCACGTGACATGTTTACCGCCAATCGACATTCAGAATCTCCCTTGTTACATGTCTATCACAGCGATGATAAAAAACAAAGAAATTATCACCGTATTTATAGTCGTTACTAAGGGATATGTTTTCTTTATTTACGACATTGACAGTTAATTTTGAATATAAAATAAGTAATAACAATAATAATTCAAACTCCGATATATTAAATAAAACTCGTAAGTATGATGTTTTAATACATTATGAATATGTATATCAAAAGTTAGGTTAACATAATGTGTTACAAAATTTTCATTATATTCTCTCATTAAATATAAGCTCGTGATATGATTATTATCGATGATATTCTCGAATGAAACCGAGCTGCAGATTTCACGAATCCGAAGGACGAGTGAAATGTGCTGCTTCGCTTTCACTTGTTATATTACGTATAAAAATGTAGTAAGTACAATTATTTTTATTTTAATATTTTTTAAGTACAAGTACAAGTACAGTATTTGTACTTGCAGTTTCAGATATAAATAAAATAAGTAAGTATATATTAAAAAAACAAAAATTAAAAAAAAAACATTAAGTATGTTTTTAAATTTTGACCAAAATGAGTAATTTTTCTAAAGAACTTCATGCTTCAAACAAAGGAACTAAAATTTTATTCAAATTGTTAATTAACCTTTCAGTACACACACTCGATCTCAGGGACCAACGATATTTAAGATTTCTATTATTTCTGTAACCAGAAATACAAATGTGAATTAAAAATAATGTATTAATAATTTATAAAAATTAAAACATTATTTACCGTTAATTTATAATCCTTTAACTATTACTGGGGCATATTTTATCAATAGGACCATATACCTCGTTTTTTAGACGAATGATTACTCAAACCGGTGCGTGCGCTTGTATTTAGTGTGTGTGCTGGAGGATTGATTTAATAATAAATAAATAGTTAAGAACAGCAACTAATGTCATTAAATACACTCGCTGTTTGAACTGCTCAGTTCCCAAAAAAACATATTTTTTTTCATTTTGGCTAATTGATACGAGGTCGTAATAATAAATCACATACCTAGTTAGCAAAGTTACCGTATAAATTAATTTTACAATGAATTTACTATAAAGCACAGCGTACTGCTAGATCGGGAGGACAAGAATAACAAACTGGGTTAAAATTTATGCGTACTTTTGCAGATTTAAAGGGTGTGGAACATGCAAAAAATACTTATGCATGTACTTGTGAACTGAAAAATACATACAATTCTTAAAACAATGTACTTATATACAATTGCAATTGCACATTGCAAAGTTATACTCAAATACAATTACAATAAAAATTTATTTAAGTACTTTTACTTAAGTACATGCACAGCTCTGGTAAAAATAAACTCTAAGGCTGGTACCACAAGCCTTGTTTTAACTAAAACGATGTGTTAAGAAATGTCAAATTTCATTATTTAATATTAATAATAAATTATATTAAATTCATCAAAATATGATTTTAAAGCAGAACATAGTTTATAATCAAACAAATATTTTTTAAAAAAATCGCTCTTTAAACGTAAAGATGAAATTAAATATTGAAATTTGAATTTGACATTTCTTAAAACAGCGTTTTAATTAAAACCAGGCTTGTGGTACCAGCCTATATGTTTGGAAATTCAAACATATATCCAACTTATTGTTTAAAAATCTAATCGCAAATTACTTTTTACCTCTCGCTAAGAGAGTTATTGGATTCATGCTAAAAATCGCATATCCAGATTTTAATGATGAAGCACGTTTTAAGATCCCTACAATCCGATTTTAATATTTTTACGATGATGTCTGTGTGTATGTGTGTGTAAGTGGATGTATGTGTGTGTGTGTGTGTGTGTGTGTGTGTGTGTGTGTGTGTGTGTGGATGTATGTGTGTATGTGTGTATATGAGTCGGTTGTAAGGACGATTTCTCAAAAACTATAATACTTAATATTTGTTTAACTACATATTTCTCAATCGAACATTACTGGGAAGAGCTGAAAAGGGTTTGGTAATAAATGGACAACCGGATGTAGCAGGTTCTTAAAAATATTAATGCTCTATCTGATGCATATAAATATTTTATTATATCTTTTATAGATTTAGATACAAAAAAATATAAGGTATATAATAATCTGTTGTAATAAATCTCACAGTCCAAATTATGCCATGGAAACCAATTGAAAAATAAAAAATGTTTGTAACTGACAGATAAATCTTAGTGTCAAAAATCCAGAGACATTCCTGAAGATTTTTTCTGGGAAGTACATACATTATATTATTGCTTATTGTATTAATAGTTAAATATTTAAAATTATAGCTATATTACATATACCCTTCAAAAATACTGCCAATTCCGACAATGAATTGAAAACATTTCGAAAAATTAGAAGAGAACAAAATTTCTTCACAGAATGAATTTATAATTAAAAAAATCTAATAGAATAGATGTAAGTATAAGCTTAACTGTAGAGTGTAGGTATACAAGAAATGTTAAACACAATAGGGCGCGAGCAGTCATGTCACTTCGTTGGCCTTGACAAGGAGATATGGGGGCCCGTGTCAGAATGACAGGTAGTAATTATGTACATAGATGTCAAATATCATAATTTTTCAATCTAAATTTAGTCATTTCCAATTCCTTGTGGTTTATACAAGTAAATTCCACACTCCTGGTGACAAATTAACTAGTTGACTTTAGAATTTTTTTAAATTTTTAATGAAAAATTCTGACATTTGACATCTATGTACATAATTACTATTTGTTATTCAGACACGGGCCCCCATATCTGCTTGTCAAGGTAAAAAATGTCACATGACTGCTCGCGCCCTATAGTATTTATGTAACCAAAAACGGAAGTGACGAGAGGTATTGTGCTGGCCACAACAGAATTTTTATTCACAGTTTTCCCTGATTATGTTACTTAATGCCATAATTTTATTTTCTACAATAATGAAAATATTCATAATGTAAACGTATAAACTTGTGTCAAAATTAATGAATGGATAGGTTAATAGTTCGAACATTTCATTAATATTTGAAACGTAAATGTGTGACAATTGCTTCATGTAAACGTCATTAAATTAATAACTGAGTTAGGAGCGTGTTCATTAACCACTTTACCGTATGTAATTTCACTCATTAAAAATTTATCGTAATTTATGAGGTTTTAATATAGGAGATCTTAACGAGCAATAGAACGTTTCACACGGAGTTTGAATGAATATATATTTTATATACTCATTATGCCTTTATTCGTTTTTGTTCTCCTAAATTGAAATAAATTGATTTATATACAATATGCCATGTCATGTTTTAATTCAACATTAATAGTAAGATAAAATAATATACACAATTTTCATTATAATATATAATTTAGCTTTTAAATGCAAAATATGTCTTTGTGTATTGCATATATGTACATAACTATTTCTGATAGTCCATTCATTATTAGGATTATTATTTAAACGTATAAATGTTTTGTATATGTCTATACCGATGGCTAGGGATGGCGGAACAATGAACATATGGTACTTTACTTGAAGCTCAAAATAGTTTTTCTTCAATAATTATCTTTAAAATGACATTTTTTTCGCAATTTGTGTTATAAAATCTAAAATTATTAAATTTAAAGGTTTGCATTAATACATTAATATCTTTATATTTTATAGATAAATTTATAAAATAATCTATAATTTAAATTTAAGTTTATGCTTTAAACACAACTCCTTGGTTACACAGATATAATGTATGTAACTGACATAACTGTCACTGTCAAAAAATAATCATTTCTATTTAATAATAATAAGGTTTTAAAAAGAAAATTGTAAATAGAACAATAGTTATATGGAAAGAAACTTAATTTAGTGGCTAGTATTAGTAAATAGGTAGATACATAATTAAGCTAATAAAATTAAATGGCGCGAGGTATTGTGCCGGCCACATCAAATTTTTAATTATGTTATTGGGTTTTTCATAATTTTAAAGATACATAATTTTGAATAACCATGGAACTTACTTTTGTTCTGGATTTAATATATTTTCATCATATCTATTTATAATAAAGACATGTGTCTTACACGAATAAACATTCGTATTTTAATTTTTAAAAAAATACAGAACATGAATAAAATAACATTGTTTCCTTAATTGCTACTAACTAACGGAACTTTTGAAATTTATTTTTAATATGGTACAAATTTTTTATGCTTTATATTCTGTTGCCTGTTGTATGATATTTTTTACGATAGCTAGCATATTTTTTTATTTTCATTACCTATCTGAAAACAATATCGGTGTTACTTTCTTATTACATAATACAGGGTGTTTAATAATTAAAGTTAAATAATTTGAGGAATTTCGATGTGCTGATTCTGAATCAAAAAGAATTGTTCCAAAATTTGAAAAAATATTCCTTATTACCTACTTATTTAATTCTTGATGTGTACAATTTTTTTTTTTTTTTTATTAAAATAATGCATTGCCTCATCACGTAAATGATATTAAATAGCAAATAAATTAATTCGTAATGAATTTCACGTCGAACAGTGGCAATAAAAATGTATAAATAATAAGACAACTTTACCGAATTTTGGAAAAATTATTTTTGATTGAGATTCAGTACATCAAAATGTACATAATGTACCCTCAAAATATTTTACTTTTTAAAAACCTGTATATAACTTAGGTTCATAACTCACAACAAATCGGTAAGTAACTATAGGTATTGAATTTAAAAACCAAAATATAGATATTAAATTGGAAAAGTATAAACATTTCGTTAAGAAGTTTGATTTAAATATTAATTTTTAATTACTCAACAACAGAGAAAAAAGTGAAATTATTTCTAAAGCTTTATTGTATTAAAATGGAAGCAGTCAGAATTTTTGCGAAGAATGAATAATCCAAAGGCAATGATGACATTTTTAGAATTCCTCGTGGTATATTGATGGACCAATGTCCAGTGTCCCCATTCTGTCAAAAACCCAGTGAGGGCTCTTATGCTCCGATGCTCGTGCAGACACTTGACGCGTCATGTCAACAATCATCGCACTTGCGCTGGCTAATTGATTTGCCAGTCCGGCGATCTATCAAAAGCCATCACATCACGGTAGCTGTGAGTGCACCACGTCATTGTGTGATATTTACTACCCGCACGCACAATATTGACATGTGTTTTGTTTCGCTTTAAAATTGTTAATTACTGATACAATTTTATTGATTCATCATATAAATGAATTTTTCATTGAAAATTAGGTCAACTATATGACAAGTTAATAATATAATACATTCCTTTTGTTCTCAGTTATTAATAACGGAATATTAATATTTTATATTGCAGCAATATATATTTATATACAGAGTGTCCAGTATAATTTGTTCAACAATGTGGATCTCGAGAACTATAAGAGATACGAGGTCGGTCAAATTAGATTAAAGTTGTCCCATTAGGGGGCCATTTTAGTGGTCTTTCGTTTGTTAGGAAAAATTGGATAGGTCACTAGATACGGACAAAAATGTAATTTTTTCCATTCTAGTTTTTTGCTTGTAACTTTTTTCATGTATTTTTTCTCTTTTCAGCAATATAGAACACTTTCTTGTACTTTCACTTTTAAATTATGTAATAAATTACAAAATTAATGATATTTTACAAATTTTTCATATATTTTATTCAAGGAGGCTATGGAAAACAATGAAATCAAATATTTAATTTCAATTTTTTCTCCTGATGTATTTTTTATTTACTTCAATCACGAACAAATAAATCAATATACAATGCTTGTAAAATATATAATATTATCAAAATACTTTATATATTTTTGATAAAAACAAATTTGTTAGTAGGTATAATTTGAAGTGTAAGTTATAATTTCTTACTTTAAATTATTGTTCCTGTCCTGTTATTGGGCTTGTCCTGTAGGTCAGTGTATTTAATAAATAAATAAATAAATATTTTAAAACAATACAATAATTATCATTTAATAACTTATAAATAAAATTAATTTATAATCACTTTCTAAAAATTTACAAGAATTACAATCTTATACTACTAAAATAAAACTTAAAACTAAATCAAAATTATTGTATACTACATAATTATGTGAAATAAGAACGGGGAATTAAAATAAAATACAATGAAACTACTCTCAATTAAGTCGCCATTTCGCTGATTATAAATTTGAGCTAGTTTTAAGCTCACCCGAATTGCATTTTTAATCATGTAAGGAGTTATTCTACGAAATTCTATTGAAATAGCTTTTTGTAGGGCGTCTATTGTATTATGCATAAGTTCTAAAATATATTTTTCCTTTCATATACCCCAAATAAAAAATCTAATAGTGTTAAATCAGGGGACAGCCCGTCCAGGAAATAAGTATAATATTAACAATAAAAATATTGAAGTTTGAGCAAAATGAACACAACAATACAGTATTTGTGTGCAACAAATTGATAATTAAGAGAACGAAAAATAAAATATTTAATTATTTTCCATACCCTCCTTAAATAAAATAAATGAAAAAATTGTAAAATATCATTAATTTTGTAATTTCTTACATAATTTAAAAATTAAAGTACGTGTTTTATAGCGATGAAAGGGATACAAGCAAAAAACGAAAATGGAAAAAAATACTTTTTTCTGAAATCGATACAAAAGTACACAATATTACTCCGCGAATTTAGCCAAAATTGTAGCTAAAGTAAAACTTTACGGACTCTTATGTCAAAATTTAACTTTACGGACTAATCTGTCAAACTTGACTTAACCTATATTTTAATAGTATTATGTTTTTGCAATTTATTTATTTTTTACTTTAATAACAATAACAACACAAAACAGGTCATATTTTATTTGTTTCGGTAACAAATAATAAACCTAAGAAGGTAATAGTATTAATGTCTAGTAATATTAATATTAATTGTGTAATTATGATTATTTGTTATGCTGAAAGGCTCCAGTAATTTATTAGACGTGATTGTGGAAATATGAGGACGAAGTTTCTTCCTGCCTGTCCTTGTAGATTTTTTTCTGATATTTCATGCTTTTTAGCTAGTGATGTTTCTTCGTAATTTTCAGCTACGCTTGAGTTTTTCCAGCCACCATGTTGTTTCAATGTTAATATATATCTGATCCTGCATCGGCTAATAATGATGCAGATGTTCTCCGAAATGCATGTCCAGTGTAAGTTTTCACGTCAAACAATTTTAAATAGGCTGCTATTAAACTTGATATTTTACCAAAAGTAGGAATACATATTTTTTTTGGATTGAACACCGTCCTAAACTGTAAGAAATGAAAAGTTGTTTATGAGGTGTATGAGACGGTCTTAACGATTTATAATGTTTGTATAGCTCAATGGGGTTTAGGTTTTCATACATTTGGTTTGTTATTATGAACACTCTTTTCTTTCCAGTTTTTGAGTCAGGTATGGTAACGAGTAATTTTTCTTCGTCTACGTCATCTATTGCCATTTTTTTTAATTCATCACTTCGGCATGCACTTGCCACACCAATAATTAAACACACCTGCAATTATAATATATATTCGTGTATAAATACGAGAATGTACATATCTAATACATGAATAAATAATAGGTAATTACCTTTTGCATTAAATGCTTTACATTTGGTGCTTCCAATAGAAATTTGTTAATATCTTCCCTTATAAATATTCTACATTTTTTTGGTTTGTAATCAACATTGTGTTTTTTAATTAAAGCTATTAACTTGCTAAATTTTGAAATATTTACATTGTGTTTAATAATAAGCTTTGATTTTAACATTGCGTACAAACTCCATAAAGTTGATGATTTTGAAACTTTAGCTTTTTCTGAGAAATATGCCAAAATAATGTTTTCGGTGTAATTTTTAACATTATTAGCTTTACACCATTTAATGAATTTGTCATATTGTTTTTCATAAATTTGAGTTGATTTATTCGGTAATAAATTTGATGTTGCATCTCTTGCAATCGCTCGTAAATTTGGAGGTGTACAGTTAATAGAACTGTCGTCACTACCTACATCATCCATATCTCCTCGTACGTCCATTATTTAAATTTTTAGCACTACCTAAAATAACAAACATACTATAATACTATTGGTAAATTTATTTATTATTTACCTTTGATAATAATTTATCGGATAGACAAATATTTGACACTTTGGCAGTACTTTTGTTATCACAGCCATCCCCGTCGCAACAGCTTGCTGACGTCTTACAAATAAATAATGCTATTTATTTATGTTTTTAATTAATAATTTAACGATTTCAGAAAAAATATAATGTATACCTCAGCACTAAAGTATTTTTTATTACTCATATGGTTTATTCTCCTCGGCTATCGCCTCGTAGAATAAATTCCATATTCGTAATAAAAAAATCTGATGTGGCCAGCACATAACCTCTCGCCGTATATTTTACCTGGCTGTATGCATAAAGCAAAGAATATTTTTATAAATACAAATAATATATTCATATAAATCTATGACGTATAAACTTCTTTATTATTCAATAATAGCATGTCTCAACATAAAGATATTTACCATAAATTATGTTACAATAAATTACAAAGTAGAGTTTACCATATATAAATATTAGGCTGGTAACAGCAATTTTCAATTCGAACAACTTTGTTTACTTTCTCTTCATATTCTTCTAGTAAAAACATTAATTTTGGGCGGTCTAAAATGTATATATCTGGATTGTGCATCTATTCTTACATATCTTCTTTTACATTTTATTTTTTCATACTTGTTATATCTAAATAACACTAATTCCTTTTAATAAAGTGACGGATAGATTGCACTCCGATTATTCTTATATCGATGTGTAATTTTGTCAATATTTACAACTTACTTGAGAAGAATTTGATAGCTTTTTCGCAATTCAAAGTTACTCTAGTCTACAGTACTGGTGTACATTGTCCCATAATGTTTGAAACAAATTTAAGTCCTTCAACCTAGACTTGTCATCTCCATAATAGTCACAGATCAAGAACTAAGGGATTCTCCAAGTACATTTTTAATTCATTACTCATTATTTCTGACACTGACATTTATCTGTCAGTTACAAATAATTTAAATTATCAACTATTTTTCATGGCATCCTTTCGGTTGTAAAATTAATTACAACATTATTTTATATATTATATTCCTTTTATCTCTAAATCTATAAAATATGTATAAAAATATGGCTAAATTTCAGTTTAGTGAGCATTCAAGAATTTTATATTGATGGATATATATAGTTAGTAAACCATTAAAAACACTAAATACCAAAAAATTTGCCCGAGGAAAGTTATATTTATAGAGATATTGGCATTTTTAAGTAAAAAAATAGGTTAGGTGAACTATATATATTTCTATGTTTAAGTAGGTACTTACGCTTCGGTACGAATAATACTGTTTCAATTAATGTATATTTGCAAAATTTTGGTTTCTTTTCCTTCTTTTCCTTCGTTTTATAACATTTTTTCATTTATAATTCTGTGTTCATCTGTCGAAATATTGTAAACTAACATGAATATAGTGGGTATACTGGATATACAGTGATACTAAAACTGTTTTTTACGATTCAAAAGTTTGCGTTAGGTATTGTTTTAGTCTGCATTTTTTTAAAAAAATATTAAAACATTAGTGTGCGTTAGGTATTGTTATTGTTAGGATTTTTTTAAAAAATTCTTAAGACATGAGTGTGCGTTAGGTATTGTTATTGTTAGGATTTTTTTAAAAAAAAATTAAAACCTTAGTGTGCGTTAGGTATTGTTATTGTTAGGATTTTTTTAAAAATATCTTAAAACATGAGTGTGCGTTAGGTATTGTTATTGTTAGGATTTTTTAAAAAAATTCTTAAAACATGAGTGTGCGTTAGGTATTGTTATTGTTAGGATATTTTTTTAAAAAATCTTACAACATTACTGTGCGTTAGGTATTGTTTTTGTCAGGATTTTTTTCAAAATTTATTAAAACGTGAGTGTGCGTTAGGTATTGTTATTGTCTGGGTTTTTTACAAATTTTTGAAACATGAGTTTGTGTTACGTATTGTTTTCCTTTAAAGAAAATTGTTTAAGTCAGGATTTTTACAAAGGAAACCACTGTTTTAGTATCACTGGTTTATCCTATATTACCGACTTTCATTTTGAAC
The DNA here is from genome assembly GCA_951394225.1 of Harpalus rufipes. Taxonomy (NCBI): domain Eukaryota; kingdom Metazoa; phylum Arthropoda; class Insecta; order Coleoptera; family Carabidae; genus Harpalus; species Harpalus rufipes. Next base: position 54,829,951 of record OX596274.1, read on the forward strand.
GATGTTCGTGTTATTATGTTCTCTCATCATTTTAGGTTAAGTTGATTTTTTACTAAAATACCTATTAATCATTACTTTCCTACCCCAATTTCGTGTTTTAAAGTGGTATTTCATTAACAAGTGTACTGTGTCTTCATAACAAGCATTTTTAGTGTTCATTTCATTACAGAAAACACAAATTTATTATAAGTAAAATTTTACTCTATTTTTGCAAAATATTTTATAATTACCTCTCTGCGCGCTCTAATTTTGTGTTTTCTTATTCTATTTTAGTTAAAAGAACACATTACAACAAAAAAAAATGCAATTTTTTAGTTCTCACTAAACCCAAATCGAGCCAAAAATATTTAAATGTATCAGAAAGAGAATTTATTTTTCTTTAATATTATCAAGAAAAAATTTCAAAAAATAATATTTAGAAGATTTTTTTTCAAGAATCTTCTACTTCCGGTTGTCCAATTGTTACCAAAACCTTATGTATCAGAAAGAGAATTTATTTTTCTTTAATATTATCAAGAAAAATTTTCAAAAAATAATATTTAGAAGATTTTTTTTCAAGAATCTTCTACTTCCGGTTGTCCAATTGTTACCAAAACCTTTTCAGATCTTCCCGGGAATGTCCGATTGGGAAATACGTTGTTAAACAAATTTTAAGTCTTATAGTTTTTGAGTAACCGTCCTTCCAACATCCCACACACACACACACACACACACACACACATCCACACACACACACACACACACACACACACAGACATCATCGTAAAAATGTTAAAATCGGATTGTAAGGACCTTAAAACGTGCTTATTCAATAAAATCTGGATATGCGATTTTTAGCATGAATGCAATACCTCTCTTAGCGAGAGGTAAAAATATACTTTAGTGCCGTGATATACAATTAACTATTTTACCCATATTAAGTCACCTATGCATCTTTTCCGAAGAAACGAAATACCACTAAAATGGCCCACTAATGCGGTAACTTTGGTCTAACTTAACCGACCTCGTATCTCTTATAGTTCTCGAGAACCCCGTGTTGAACAAGTTATATAAAATTCAGACAGTGAACCATGAAACTTCATTGAATGGCAACAAATATATAATTAAACACAGAATTCAATGAAATTTTCTTAATACTAAAAACTAAATCATTATGTAACAATGAATTCACTAATAACCATCTGTGCCACTAAACTATAACAAGGTTTACAGTCATCCCCGAGTTATGTAAGTAATGCGTTCCGTGAACTATTACGCAACTTGAGTTTTATGTAACTCGAATTTGTAATTTGCTTAAATGTAACTTCGTAAGACTGCAATATGTACACAGTATTATTTTACAACTGAAACTTCATGCAGCATTATTTACTCCGTTATAAATAAAAGTACGAAAAATACTAAAATGAATATAAAAACAACAGGAAATACCACGTTTCAAATAAAAAAAGTCTTGTGACAGTTAATTTTGCTTTATAGATTTATTACGTAATTGTGACTTTACGTAAGTCGCGTATTACGTAAGTCAGGGGATTACTGTGGGTAATTGTTTCTACGTTAGTTAATATTATTTTCATAAAATAAAATTCCATTTATTTACACATTTCCGGTACCCATCATTGTAGAGTTCAAATTCAGGAATATATTGAGTCATGTAAATATTTTGTAGAACTAATCGTATAAATAGGTAATAATTACATAAAATAAATAAATATGTTATCACGGCATATGACCCATTGATGGGTGCGCCAATTTGTTTTGTACACAGATTTCGGTAATCATGATGACATATTTGTACTTTACGGGTTACCAGGCGTCACCTCACAGACACTGATTAATGGCCTAAAGAGTGCATCACAGGTTGTCACCTGTGCCATTTAAAATAATAAAGAATAATTTTAAAATACTATTTATGTTTATTACCATGGACTAAACAACCATAAGTGCTTAATGTAAATAATCTAGCTACGTGATTCAGCATTTTGAACTGTCAATAATAACTTCTATTTGAAATTATGTGTAAATTAATAACTTAATGTTTTTAGTTATGAGTATTTTAGACGGTTGCCAGAAACGTAGTAGGCATACGGAACACGTCCGGAAATTATGGATGCAGAACTCGCAGGTTTCTAGTATTCGTCTACGGCTCGTATTTGAACTTCATTGACCACTATATTGAAAATGGACCGGCGACTTCTATGTCTTTACAATACCACGGGTTGTATCCATTTAACTATCATGGTGGGATCGCTATCTCTTTCTAACAATGACAAGCTAGTACCAGTTCGACAAAGTGACGATGAACAAGAAAAAATTACATCCTGTTAAGCTTGGCATCATATTGGCTTGACATTATTTGTCATTTCCATTTGTGCAACGTGCTCGGTGATTTATTTTTACGCTTATTCGATTTATGTTTAAATACATTTTCGCATTAGATAAATGGATAAATGTAATCAAATCTGCTTGGTCCAGATACACACAAATATTACAGAGAGACAGAGATCCCACCAGTCGGCGGGTTGCATTTTGGTGTACACAAGCAAATTATTCAAGATGCCCGTCGATTTTGTATATAGTGGACAATGAAATTCAAATACGAGCCGCAGGCAAATATTAGAAACCTGCGAGTTCTGTATCGATACTTTCCGGACGTGTTCCGTATGCGTACTTCGTTTCTGGCAACCATTTATAATACTCATAACTAAAAACATTATGTTATTAATTTACACATAATTTCAGTATCTCATTTTTGACATATTTGGTTTTATATTTTGCTTATAAACTTACCAGTACACTTCGTTTTGAATGCTTTTAGTGTAACATAATGTTTTAATAATAATAAAATAACATTAGTATCTTTACGTACCCTCATAAAAACTAAGTAAACGACACTACTGAATTTGTCGGAATGGGCAGAGCTAAAATATTAATTCATACAATTCGTAGGTGATCTTGATCGGATATCTTTAAAAAAAAATCTGTTGTGGCCAGCACAATACCTCTCGCCATTTTCATTTTATCTTGCATAGGGCACGAGGAGTTATGTGACTTTGTTGGCCTTAGCAAGCAGATATGGGGGCCCGTGTCAGAATGATAGCTAGTAATATACATAGGTGTCAAGTATCGTAAGTTTTCATTCGAAACATTATGATTTTCCAAATCCATGTGGATTATTTTCCTCGACAAGTATATTCCATATTAATGGATGACAAATAAACAGAATATTATGAAATTTTGAATGAAAAATTATGACATATGACAATTGTGACATCTATTTAAATAACTACTAACCGTCATTCTGACACGGATCCTCATATCTGCTTGCCAAAGCCAACAAAGTCACATGGCTGCTCGCGCCCTAAAAGTAACAAATTTAACATTTCTTGTACACACAAATAATTGAAATTGTTTCTCTTCTTTCGCTCTATGAGAAATTATATCCTACTATTTTAATATGTTCAAAATTCTTCAAATTCATTGACGGTATCAGCGGTATTTCTTAAGGATATATGTAATATTGACATACCTGTAATTTAAATACATATTTAATTAATAATATAATAATATATATTAAATGTACTCATACCTCCCAGAAAAATCTGACACTGACATTTTGCATTTATTTGTCAATTACAAAAATTTAAATTGTTTTTCGGGCAACGAGATTTATTACAACAGATTATTCTATATTATTATATACTTTATTTCCAAACCTATACGAGATATAATAAAAAAATTAAATGTGTCAGATTGAGAATTTAATTATCTTTAATATTTGTAGTGACAAATTTTCAAAAAATAATATTTTGAATTTTTTTTAGAAACTACCACTTCCGGTTGTCCCAATGTTACCAGAACCTATTCAACTATTCCCATTACCGTTAGATTGAGGAATACGTAGTCAAACAGGTCTTTAGTCTTATAGAATTTGAGAAATCGTGTCTCCAACAACCTCACACACACACACACACACACACATCCACACACACACACACACACACACAGACATCATTGTAAAAATGTTAAAATCGGATTCTATGTACCTTAAATCGTGCTTATTCAATAAAATCTGGATTTGCGATTTTTAGCATGAATCCAATACCTCTCTTAGCGAGAGGTAAAAATACGGTACAAATGAAATTAATCACAGTAATCTAATAATTGTTTCAGTTTATAATCCAGATTATGAAATAGATGTGGCTCTTTTTTAAAAATAACATATATTAAAAATACAATAAAATGGCTCGCGTGATTATGTGCCTTAATGACGAATTGTGATTCGAACAGTACGGGTTGAATTCCGACCGACGTCAAACTTGATACTTGGAAATTATTTCCAATAATATCACAAAAGTAAATATATTATTTTTTCATGAGTTCTTTTACACAATCATTCAAAATTCTGTGAGCTCAGATATTTAATGCTAAAATAGAGCAAAACTACATTGGTATCGCAAGAGAGAGTTTTTTCTTTCTTTGTAATTTCTACAATAAACGACAGATTTGCTTTAAAAAACTGTCTAACGACAGTTCATAAAACATTTGATAAATAAAACTAAAAAATACAAGTACTTTTGTAGTAATTTTCTTCGAAAGTTGGAAAATATGTGATTGTCGGTTATATTTTTGCATTTATTAAAACATTTCTCAACGAGCCCAAACTCATAATTTGACCGGTTTACATTTTCAACAAAATATAACACCTACACAAATGGTTAGAAATTTCTACAAAATTCCTTCAGCTACTTTAAATGTAGACTTAAAAAATTTAAAAACTGTGCACCAAATGACTGGTGATAATAGTTCGATCGGTGTTTAAGGGGTCATCTTCGTCTAATCAACATTTAGCTTCTACCGACACCTTTACTTTTGGTACAATGAAAAGCAACTTCGTAAAAATCCAATGCGTACAGTAAAACCTACCTTGCAAGACAAATGGTAAAATTCTCACAGAAAAATTTGCAGGACTTAGGGATACAATGTCTAATGGCCGGTTTCACCAACCTCAAATAAATCTTCGAATAGCTTATTCGTCGAATAAGAGAAAAATATCTCATCGAAAGTATAACATAAATGACGGTATTTATTCTTGCTGTCATATTTTGATGTGATATTTTCACTTATTCGACGAATAAGCTATTCGAAGATTTATTTGATGTTGGTGAAACCGGGCAGAATAGAATTAAAACAGGCATATAATAGAAGCGATGTAAGCCAATATTAAATGGCGGAATACGAAAATATTATGGGTTTGAACTGGTATTTTTCATGAATATATAAGGTGACATTAAAAACGGGCTACTCAAAATAACTTTTTATTTATAATTTTCTTGATATATTTGTAAACTAGGCTTAGGGGCACGAAAATTATGGTATTTCACATGATGATAACGCCTCGGATAACGCTTTCGGTTTAACCGATTTTTTTATTGAAGAAACACGTTACAAAAAGTAAAAATTATGAATAATTAACCTGCTAAGTCATGATATTAAGCAGGCTGTGAAAACAGTTGTAATATTGAGTAATATTTAAGTTAATTGTTTAAATAGTGAGTTATTTTTGTAAGGTTCTATATGTTATTAAAAAATAAATATTTAATTTTATCGCAGCCTACCTGATATGGCTTACCAAGTTCATTATTCATAATTTTTACCTTCCGTCACCTCTAGGTAAGGAAGGTATTGTCTTTGGTCAAAAAATTCGGTGGTTAGTTTTCATTGAATAAGCACGTTTTAGGGTCTTTACAATACGATTTTACTATTTTTACGATGATGTCTGTATGTGTGTGTGTGTGTTCGTGTGTGCGTGTGTGTGTGTGTGTGTGTATGTGTGTGTGTATGTGTGTGTGTGTGTCCCCGCCTTTTCGGACACGATATCTACAATACTAGAATTCCAAAAATTACAATTCTTGCGTATTCCTCTTCCTTACAACCATATGCAGACCTGTTTAGATTTTGGTTATAATTGGTCAACCGGAAGTACCCTCATTTGAAGATTTTAATAGTTTTTCTTGGAAAACTCAGTTAAATGTTATTATAACATAAAGAATATATTATTATCTATACGATTTGATTGCATTTTATATTTGTTATTCAACAGATATAGAGTTAAAGAAGAATAAAGATAATAAATTTGATATAAATTTCATAATTCAGCCAGCTATGCTAACTTAACCATGGAAACTGCTAATATATTCAGGTAATTCAAATTGACAGATGTCAGTATCAATAAAATGTAAATCAATGAAAGAAAAAGGGAAGTAACTCTAGTGTTAGAAGTGTCTAGGTATAAGAGAGACGATTACATTGGTTTGAACATGTTATGAGGAGAGATGAATATATTAATAGAAGGTGGAAGAAACATAGGAAGACCAAATATAAGATGAAAAGACTGTATTGCAGAAGACTTGAGAGAAAAGGAACTGATTGAGGACGACACGGAAAACAAAAATGAGTGAAAGAAGAAAATAAAAAATAGCGACCCCCTAACGAATGGGAAAACTAAAGAAGAAGATGTCAGTGTCTAGTGCAATTTGCATAGTTTGTTTATGAAATAACTTTACTGGAAATATAGGATCTTTTGCAAGAAAAATTATGTATGGGGCCGCGTGCAGTAACATGATTTTTCTGACTTTGGCAAGCAGATATGGGGACCTGTGTCAAAATGACAGCAATTAATTATGTCCATAACTGACAAGTGTTATAATTTTTCATTCAAAATTTCATAATTTTCTTATTTCATGTGGTTTGTTTGTTATCATGAGTATGGAATTCAGTTGCCGAGAAAGAGAATCACATAATACCAAAAATTTAAAATCTTTCGGAAGAAAATTTATGTATGGAATTTGTACATAATACACAGGATTGACGGAAGGTATTGTGCTGGCCACATCAGATTTTTTTCTTACATTTTTGTAATTTATTTCATCATTAAAAATTCACTTCGAGCATATCGTTAAATTCGTAATTTTACGCAGATTCCAAATATATAAAAACATGGCCCGTATTACGAGCACGGTTTTATTGCTGCTTTTACAATAAAAGTGCGAATAAAACCGCTCTATAAAACCTCACCTATTCTGAACCCACTTGTACGGTATAAAAGCGCGCTTTTATTAGCTTTTATAAAACCGACGAATAAAAGTGCTTCTGTCACTTTTATCCTCGATTAAAATGGGTGACGGACTGATGAAATGTCAAATGTCACAAATATGTAAAATAAGAAAACGAAATACACTTCATGTTCTTCAAAAATGGATTTATTAACGACAAAGAAAACGGTAAGTATACAATTTTAATTTTGATTTACACGATATTTGTGTTGTGATTAACCTCACTTCTGTGATACTAAAATACTAAAATTTAAGGTTGCAATGTCAAATATATCTTTGTGGCTGTTTAAAACATTTTAATATAATCTTCAAGTGATCTGCTGGGGTTATATTTTAGAAAAGAAGTGATGAAACGAGGTATTTTCTGAATATGGTGGAATATTTGGGAAGTGATAAAAAATCCGGAGAAAAATTATTCTATGCTGTAGTGCAATGGAAACGACGAGATTTTATTCAATAAACATGAAAGTGATACGTGTTACTGACTACAGAATCGGGATGTGAGAAATCGTGTTTATAAAAATATATGCATAGAAAAAACTATGAAGTTCAAGATAATTCAGCAATAAAAGATTTAGATTGGAACGTTTGTTGCTTATACAAACTGCAATTATGAACTAATGTCAACTTTCCTACATATTTCGATGTATTTTTTATCAACTTGTATAAATAATAATGATGGAAAAATGTACAATTCTGCTAGTGTTACAATCATAATTTACTAGTAATAAATGTTAAATAAAACACATTTTATAACTGGTATTCTTTTTATTTACATATTATACTTTTAAAGTAAATGGTACAGAGTGGTATGTTTAATAAAATTAATTGGTGATTATTCTTTAGACGCCTATTTTAGCTCCCTTGATAATGTTATCGTAGTCATTCCCTGCAGAATTAATTTACGACAACTACCTGCAGCTCTTAATTTCATCCACTTTCTCATCCTTTGTATTATTTGATACACTTTCGTATTGCTTCTATCGAAGTCCAGAATTTTTTTCCGTCCTGGAAAAGTTTTCTTGCTGTTCACGAGTTCATCTAGGTTACTTTTTGTATAAATTAAAAAAAAAATATGATCCAAAATAAAACTGATGTTTTAATAATAAACTAAAAATAATTCTCTCATTTTGAATTTCAAATCTACTTAACCTTACATATTTGTACATGTACATTATCATATTTTATTATGTACAAGATGGTATAAATTACAATAAAATCGAAAAAACTATTAACATACACTGGCTTGCAAAAAAATCGCATACACCTATTTTTTGCTGTATTGAGTCGATCTTGATTTTTAACTTGTCAATGTCAAAATTAACAGAAATTCAAATACATACTTGGTTGTTGTTTCATTTTTCTGGAATATATTTGTAATTTAATAGTAAGTAAATTAAATACAATGAAGAACTTGCTCCACAATAGATCAAATAGTGATGACAGTGACAACATTGTCAGATTTTATATTATTTACATAGCTAAAAAATAGTAAAAACTCGTTTACTTGATTTTTAAGGTGAACGCGATTTTTTTGCGAGCCAGTGTACGTTTACTGGCGTAATATCTTTGGCAAAACCTATATATTTTTACTTTTACGAAAAAAATTCTGTAAGTTATTCATTACAGCTGATGATAATTGGCGAAGAATGCGACGTTGCCAAGATTGTTTTAACATTTCGTACTTTAAATAAAAGCAGTGATAAAAGTGAGTTCGTAATACGGAAAGCAATAAAAGTCGTCCTTCGCTTTTAATAAAAACCGCCAATAAAAGTGGCATTAAAAGCACGCTTGTAATAGGGGCCAATGTCACTTCCTGGTTATACCGCAAACGGTGCCATCATGCCAAGTAGCATGTTTCGTGAGACCTTAAGCCTAATTTACAAGTATATCAAGAAAATTAAAAAATAATTATAAATAAAAAAGTTATTTTGAGTGGCCCGTTTTTCAGTATCACCTGTATACAGGGTGTATCACGGAAAGTATAACATAGGCGTTTAACATGGGAAATCAATTTCCCCATAGACATTGCTCCCTTAATTATTTTAAACAAAAAAATTAAATGGATGTTGTAAAGCAAAAAATTATATATACGAATCAATAAAACAAATCATTTTGGCTACTTCATAACTGCAGAAATAAAATTTAAAAATTCACGAAATTACAATTTAATAGTATTAGCCATGAAATTAGAAACAAGAGACGAACAAAAGCGTAACGTTTCATACGTCAAATTATTAGTAATTATTTTGACAATCATTATTCTGACACTGACGTAATAAAATATTACCGTTTTGTTCGTCTCTTGTTTCTAATTCCATTGTTAATACTATTAAATTGTAATTCCCTGAATTTTCAAATTTTACTTCTGCAGTTATGAAGTAGCCAAAAGATTTTTTTATTGTTTCGGATGTAGAAATTTTTGCTTTATAACATCCATTTGAAACTTTTTGTCTAAAATAATTAGGGGAGCAATGCTCACGGAAAAACTGATTTTCCATGTTAAACGCCTATGTTTCACTTTCCGTGGTACAGCCTATATGTACTTAATGTTTTATACGTCAAATTTTTAGTATTTATTTTGACAAACATTATTCTGACACTGACGTTATAAAATGTTATCGTTTTGCTCGTCTCGTGTTTTAATTCCATGGCTAATACTATTATATTATAGAATTTTTTGCTTTACAACATCCATTTCAAACTTTTTGTCTAAAATATGGGAGCAAAGCTCACGGAAAAACTGTTTCCCATGTTAAACTCCGTGACTCTGTATGTACTTAATGTTTTTTTTTTATATTCGTATAATATTTACAACAATAATTTAATTCTCTTAATAACCCAAAACTATTAAAAAAATTAAATATCTATTTTAATAAATTCTTTTACTTACCACCCTAAACGTAACAAATATAACGTAATTACCGAAAGCTGCGAAAAGACGCTGATTGGGACAGGTATTGTTTTGGTCAAAAAATTACAATAGTGAGTTTATAATGAATAAGCACGTTTAGGGGTCCCTAGAATACGAATTACTATTTTTACGATGATGTCTGTATGTGTGTGAGTGTGTGTGTGTGTGTTTGTATGCGTGTGTGTGTGTGTGTGCGCGCGTCTGTGGGTGTGTGTATGTGACGATCGTTACAGATCGCATAACTCCAATACCACGATTCCAAAAATTATATTTTTTTCGTATTCCTCGAGTTAAATCTATATGCAGTCATGATTAGATTTTGATTTATTGACATTTAATGTTATTATATTTTAAAGGATATATTATTCTCTATACGATGTAATTGCATTTTATACTTCATATGCCATGCTAACCACGGAAACTGCTAATACCTTCCGATAATTCAAATTGACAGATATCAGTATCAATGAAAAGAAAATGAATGTGGCAGAGATGAGGATGTTGAAATAGATGTTGGAGAAGACACGGAAAGATAGGGTAATGCATTATAAGGTAAGGGAAATGACTCGAGTGATATAAGTTTCAAGATAGATACAAGAGAGACGATTTCATTGGATTAAACATGTCATGAGGAGAGATGAAAAACATATTGGAAGAAGAATGAATAGCTTAGTAGTAGAAGGTTGAAGAAACAGAGGAAGAACAAAGATAAGATGGAAGGACTGTAATGCTGAAGACTTGAGAGAAAAGGAACTGGATGAGGACGACACGCAAAACAGAAATGAATGAAAGAAGGAAATAAAAAATAGCGACCCCTAACTAATTGGAAAAGCTAAAGACGAAGATGTCAGCATCAAGTGCAATTTACATAGTTTGTTTATGAAATAATTTTACTGGAAATATAGGATCTTTTGCAAGAAAATTTATGTATGGAATTTTTACATAATAACACAGGATTGACGAAAGGTAATGTGCTGGACACATCAGATTTTTTTTAAAATAAAATTATATTTTATTATTTCAATGATTGTATTAAAGATATAATTACATTTGCATTTAAAAAAATTATATATTGTTTGATTGAATATGGCCCAAAAATGTATCATGTGTGCACCATTAAAACTGTTGTGTAGCAACAGAAAATTAAAATAAGTATAACAGCTAACTGTACTTTTCCAATTATGTCCAGTAGTAATGAGTGAAAATTCCCTTTTTTTTAAACAAACTCATTACTACGAATAGGAAGTCTTTGAATAGGTATATTGGAAGTAAAAATTTGTAAGTATATTTTTATCTAAAATTATATCTAGGACGAATATTTATTGTTTCTTGAGTAGTCGTAAAAAAAGAAGAAATTATGTGTGAGCACCTAATATTATTTCCGCTTTCATAATTTCAAATTTAAACATCGAGGGAAAATATGCTATTTTTCGCTTTAATTAAGGTTAGTACCTTATAATTCTAAAAATATTATCCAGTATATTTTGTCGTAAACCACAATACTTTAAATTAACTACTTTGATGTTATCAAATAAATAAATAAATATACCTATCATCGCAGCATATTGCACATTGCTGAGTGTGCCTTGCTTTTTACGCAATCATCGGTAATAATGATGATATATTCATACCGTGTGAGAGTTTGCCAGGCGTCACGTCGCGGACACTCATTGCTGGCGTGAAGAGTGCACCACAGGGGTCAGTTTTGTGCCAATTAAAATTCGAAAATAATGTTTGGCTTCGGTCGGGATCAAACAAGGGTCAACAGATTCGTGACCGGATACTCAGATACACGGCTATGAGACCCAATATATACTACAAAAAGGATAAATTTTTTTTCAAGGTATATAGGACCGACCAATAAGTAAAAAGCTTAGTCAACATTGGTCTGATTTTCAACTGTTCCCGAGAAATACGGAAAATTAGTAAATGACTAGAAAAACAATAAAATTTATATGAAATATTTTTCTCAATTTCTAATAGTTATTTGAAAATTAAATATTGGCCAAGGTTGCCACATTTACAAATATTTGATTAAAAAAAAAGCACATGACCTCTGAAAGGTAAAAAAAGTCTCATTTATCGTAACTCGTAACTCTTATAGTTTGCAAGATAGCAAAGCTAAACCCCGTAAAAATTTATTTTTCGCTGTCATATCTCGAAAATTATTCAAGATCGGACCCGTAATGATTAAGCTTTTTTGCTCACTTTGGCCAGTACTATACATCCTTAAAAAAAATTACCCTTTTTTAGCACCCTGTATTTGATCGTATATTTGTCATTTTGCCTGTAGCTCTGCATTTATAATAAATTAAAACCTCCAGATGCTAATACAGTGTAATTAAGGTCGCTGTGCATTAAAATTCACTAACCGTGGTTATTTTTGCAATAGGGCGTAATTATTTTGTATGGCATATTTATAATGAAATTAGAAGTTTGCATCTAGAGCTTAGAGTTTGTAATTCTCTTTTCACTTTTCCTACAATGCAACAAAGCCGGGAAGTTTACGAGCTGACCTTTGTGCTTCACGTAGTGCAGCGACAGAGATTAATCAGGCGGCTCCCACGGGCCGCATAAAACAAAACACAAACTAAGAATGGATTTATTTTACAAGTTAAGCTCCCGACCTCGGGACTCCATCATGCATAATTTCCCCAGATGAAGATGTTGTACGTTGCACTCGACACAACTGGAGTATCACGTATATCTACCTTAGATTTCGTATTACAATCTACATACACTACATTCTGCGATAGTTTTTATATAATTATGTGAAATGTTAAATAACTTCCTCGTTAAGCTTCCACATTCCACAATTCGACATAAAACTTATTAAAGTTTTGTACGCAGAAAGTTCAAGTGGTTTTATATGAGAACTGAAATGCACGCTGCTTACAAATTAGATGTACAAAGATGAACTTTGACTAAGTTACACAAATGATCTTGTTTCATTTATGTTCAACTTTCTTGTAATGTATTTTATGTATTATTAGAACTTTACGTAACTTATAAATTAAATGCCATTATAATAAAGCTGAAGAATGCTAGTAAAATATAATTGTTTCCAAGAGATATTTCCTAGTGAGAAATTAATTAAAGTAAAATTAATTTAACACCTGCGATATTTTTCATTATTCAGTTTTTAGAAAATAATCAGATATAGATGTTTCTGAGAACAGAAAATATATTAGGCAACCCGGTAGAGAAACCTTAATAATCATTCGGGGTATTTTTTAACTTTACCTTAATGGAACGGATATTAAATGTCAGTCTCATAGACTGGCGCGTTCCATAGCTTTTAAATACGAACATCACCGCTAAAATTGACTGGAAATGTGAAAATGAAATCACGATTTAATATTTCCATTTAGAATATGCTATACGCATGACAACATAAATTTTTGAAACTCTTACTACTTGTAACAAGTATGATAATAATTGTAATCTCATGTTTTGTGCGAGTGTTATGCTTCTTCATGTGGCTTCTCCATTCTGTCCCAGATGAATCACCAGCGAAAGCCACAATCCACCAGACAACACGAATATTCACGAGGTTACGACACTGTAACGTTCTCAGTATTACGCTACGCCGGGATGCTACCAACTACAGACGCCAAGCTATTCTCTATTCTCCCACGTCTTCGTGCTTTACCCTAACGTACTGTGTCGCCGCAAGACTTGTATTAGAAACGCCCTGAACTATGAATGCCTACCGCGTTTATTCTACGTATGTATCATTCCTCTTTTACTTTACAACAAAATAATGTTAAAAATGCTTCATTTTATTGCTAATAACATATTACATTTTAAGATATTTATAGGTGTATTCTAAAGGAATTCCGTTATTTTTAAACGGATCGTAAAAATTAAGATAGCCATAACTTGATTTTGCTATTCTAAAAACACTAAACGGAGATCCGTTTAACTTATCTGTTTAGAAATAAAATTTAAACGGAGAATAATTGATAGCCGTTAATTGTAAACGGATGACATTTAATACATAAATATTTAGAAATTTCGAGAGAATGGCGTTATAACCCTTTGCTGTTTGGTCAGACCCTTGAATTCATAGAATATAATCGAAAGGAGAGTACAAATAAATAATAATTATAACAAAATTTTACTCGTACATAATCTATCAAATTAATATATTTTCAGAGAAAAAAAATCGGTTCGAGGAAAAATTTTACCCATACCAAAATTAGTCATTTATTTTTCTCAAAGAATTTAAAAATGATTTCTCTATGACAATGAAACAAGCAGATATTTTACTTTTTCTACAGTCTACATAGAAAATAGCCATTTGCGCTCTCTTTTGTCAACGCAAAATGTCACTTTGCCGCTCTAGCGCGACAAAGTAGAAAAAACGCTCGCTGTCCAAATTTCTAACTATAACAATGGTTGAAAAATGTCACTTCTTAATGGAAACGTTTAGTCAGGAACTAATGGCACTGTAGTGACACATTTATCACCTTTACAAATCAATCTGACATATAACTGCTCTGTCGGTATGTTACATAACCAACAAAAAATGCCGCACTATTGTGAAAATAAAATAGGGCATTCATTTACAAACACGAAAGTATAAAATGTTTAGATTAGATTGAAGCAATAGGTCAAGAAGAATGGGAAATAACGATAAATTAAATATAAAAGACGTTTTTTCTTTATATTAATCCTTATTAATTGAGTAGTAGTGTAAGTACAAAGTGTACATTTTATTATTTTTTGTTATGGTAGCGACTGTAGAAAAAATCTTGTGTGTGTTTCGAGCGCAAATGGACATTGTCGATTTCGAGGGAATGCCGCGCGACGCAGGAGCGCGGCAACAACCTCTCAATCGACAATGTCCTATTTTGCGCTCTTAATACACAAATAACTATTGCAAATCTTGAGCTTTACCTGATGTTTTTAATATATTCGAAGATTTTCAAGGCTGCATTTAATCAAAATATTCTTTGTTGGTGCCCTTTATTTTTCATTTTTGATTACAACGAATGATATTTTAATTACAACAAAGAATATATTGATTATAACAAAGGATATTTTGATTTAATCGAAGAATATTCATTACAAGAATGAATCTAACAAAGATTTTTTTTTCCAATATTTTAATATAGTAGCAATTTGGAAACAATTAAAAACAAAGCTTGTTTATAATGTATGTTTCATCATGTATGACCCTGCGTATATTCATTTTCTAGATACTATAAGTTAGCTTCTTAGTGGTGTCTATAATTTCAAAAATGTTGCGGTTTGTAACCTAGTGTTAGTAAATAAAAGAACAATTTTATAAAAACCATATGTTCATCAATATTACTTTGGGCTTTAGATGCGATTAATAAGTAATTATGATTTCGTATTGCATTTTGTTTTGTCCATTTCTATTTTTTCAAATTCACAAAATGCAATAATATCAAAAAATTATGAAACTGACAATTTTGACATTTACTATAATAATAATAATAATAATAATAATAATAATAATAATAATAATAATAATAATAATAATAATAATAATAATAATAATAATAATAATAATAATAATAATAATAATAATAATAATAATAATAATAATAATAATAATAATAATAATAATAATAATAATAATAATAATAATAATAATAATAATACTTTATTAGCGTTAGCTAATATATACATAAATGTTACAAAAAATATATTATATCCAATGGGTTAAACATCTATAAATACAATTTTAATTTAGATTTGAATTCATTTGTAGTTTTTACCGACTTCAAGCTATTGGGTAAATTATTATACATGAATAGTCCATTGTGAAAGATAGATTTACAAGTTTTCATATTATTAGTTCTGGATACATATAGTTGGTTAACTTGTCGAGTAGCATAATTATGTGTATCAGAAACATATTTTACATTTTTGTTTAAATAATTCGGCAGTTTACCGGACAACATTTTAAATATAAATATAAGCACATTGTAAATTACAATTTGTACAATAGTAAACCATTCTAAAGTTTGTAACATAACATTGATACTAGTGTATTTACTACACTTTAATATTACTCCCATGGCACGGTTTTGTAATTTTTGTAATTTATCTATATCATTTTTATTACACATGAACAGAATAGTGGAGCAATATTTAAAATGACGCAATATAATAGTGTTATATGTAACAATTGTGCTCCAAGTTGACAGGTCTCTAGATATTCTTGAGAGGTAACTTATTTTTTTTGATATCTTTTTACTTATGTATTCTACATGTCGAATAAACTTCAGTTTATTGTCAATTATTACACCTAAATATTTAAATTCACTGACAACATCGAGCACAAATGAATTCAGTTTAATTACATTTTCAATAACATTTATTTTTGGTGACAGGGATAAAATAATTACTTTAGTTTTTGATTCATTCAATTTTAACTTATTTTTGTCCATCCATATACTTACGTTATTAAGATCTTTGTTAATGTTACTTGTTAATGTATTTTCATCCCTATCTTCCAAATAATTAAGAGTATCATCCGCAAAAAAGTGTATTTTACAAACTGTTAGAACTTTTGGTAGGTCATTGATGTAAATAATGAACAAAAGTGGCCCTAATACACTTCCTTGTGGTACTCCTATATTCGTATTAATATCATCAGATATTGCATTATTTAATTTCACACATTGTGTTCTGTTATTTAAATACGAACGAAGCCAATTTAGTGCCTTGTGTTTTACATTGTAAGCTTCTAACTTTTTTATCAAAATGTCTCTATCGATAGTTTCAAATGCTCTTTTCAGATCTAAGAAAACGGCTGTTATAAGTTTATCTTCGTCCAGTGATATTTTCCACTCATTTAACAAATAATTTAATGCTGTTTCACAGGAATAATCTTTACGAAAACCCGACTGCTCTGTGACAATAATGTTGTTTTCAACTAAATAATTAATTATTTGATTTTGGACAACTAATTCTAATATTTTTTCAATGGCTGATAACATATTAATTGGTCTAAATTCCTCTACTTTCCTAGTCCCTTTTACTTTCTGAATTGGGGTGATTGTCGATTTTTTTAAAACATTTGGAACAATGCCATCACTTAATGATCTATTAATGTAGCCTAATAATGAGTAACCTATTAAAGGAAAATACTCTTTTAAAAATTTCATATTAATATCATCTGGACTGTTCTTATTTTTTTGAGAAAATAATATTGATTTTAGTTCATTAATAGTAATAACAGAAAAAGTTGAAAAATGGAGTGTTCATTTATTTGAATATTGTTTGTAACGTCTTCATTATTTACAAATGGAATACAATTTCTTACTTCTTCAATACTATCAACAAAATAATTATTTAATAGATTTACAACTTGATTTCTATCTTCGTATGTTACATTGTTATGTAAAACGGATTTAATTTCCTCTTTATTATTTACTGAAGTTAAATCTTTGAGTGTTCTCCACATTAATTTAGAGTCATGTCTACATTTGTCTATATTGTTTTTGTAATACAATTGTTTTATTACCAACATTCAAAAGATTATTTTGAAAAAAATGTGTACTTAACGAATATTTATTTTATATATTATTTGAACAAAAGTCCTCTGAATTTAACGAGTATGTAGAATGCAATATTCGGTGCAAAAAAATTATAAGAAAAATATTAAATCTCATTATTTTTATTTTTCAAAATAATACAAGAAAAAAAATCTGTTATGGCCAGCACAATACCTCTCGCCACTTCCGTTTTTGATTACATAAGTGTAGGGCGCGAGCAGTCATGTGACATTGTTGGCCTTGACGAGCATATGGGGGCCCGTGTCAGAATGACAATTAGTAATTATGTACATAGATGTCAAATGTCAGAATTTTTCATTAAAAATTTCAAGATATACTAAATTCACGTAGTTAATTTGTGACCAGGAGTGTGAAATTTAATTGCTGAGGAAAATAAACCACATGGAATTGGAAAATCACTAAATTTGGAATCAATAATTATGATATTTGATATCTATATACATAATTACTAGCTATCATTCTGACACGGGCCCCCATATCTGCTTGTCAAGGCCAACAAAGTGACATGAATGCTCGCGCCCTATTGTATTTAACATTTCTTGTATACCTACACTCTACTATAAAATTCTACTTACATCTATTCTTTATATTTAGATATTTTAATTTTAAATTCATTTTATGAAGAAATTTTGTCCTCTTCTAATTTTTCAAAAAAAATCCAATTCATTGTCGGGATTGACAGTACTTTTGAAAGGTATATGTAATATACCTAAAATTTTAAATATTTAACTATTAATATAATAATAAATAAATGTATTTACTTCCCAGAAAAAATCTTCAGTAATGTCTTCGGATTTTTGACACTGACATTTATGTCAGTTATAAACATTTTTTATTTTTCAATTGGTTTCCATGACATTATTTGGGCTGTGATATTTATTACGACAGATTTGTTTATTTCTAAATCTATAAAAGATATAATAAAATATTTATATGTATCAGATAGAAAATTTACTCTTCTTTAATACAAGCGAGAACAAAAATTTACAAAATGATAGTTAGATTTTTTTTTAAGAATCTGCTACTTCCGGTTGTCCAATTACTACCAAAACTTTTTCAGCTCTTTGCAGTAATATCCGATTGAGAAATACTTAGTTAAACTGATATTAAGTATTATAGTTTTTGAGAAATCCTCCTTCCAACCGACTCACATACACACACATACATCCACACACACACACATACACACACACGCACACGCACACACACATACATGTACATGATCGTAAAACTATTAAAATCGGATTGTAGGAACCTTAAAACGTGCTTAATCATTAAAATCTGAATATGCGATTTTTAGCTTGTATCCAATACCTCTCTTAGCGAGAGGTAAAAATCTGATGTGACCAACACAATACTTCCCGCCATTTACGTATGGGGTATCGTTGCCGCGTGCCTGGTCGAGAATCTGGGGATTCCGATTCGATCCCGATCAACGCCAAATAATTCGAATTTTAAATGGCATAAAATTAACCCTTGTGGTAAACGCCAGCACAATACAAATATGTCATCGTCATAACCGAAATGTGTGTACAAATCAGATTAGCACACCCAGAAATGGATAATATGCCGTGATAATATATTTATTTATTTCTTTATTTAAATACATACCTGCATATTATTTACTAATGCTAGAAATTATGTATATTAAGTTCTTTTCCATAAAACTATTGTTGTATTTACAATTTTCCTTTTAAAACGTTACTATTATTAATTTGAAATGATTATTTTTTTGACAGTGACATTTATCTGTCAGTTACATATATTTCAGATGAACTATGTAACCATTGAGATGTGTTTAAAGCATAAGCTCCGAGATATAATTTTTATATTATTTTATAAATTTATCTATAAAATATATAGAAAAAGTATTGTAGCATATCTGTAGAAAATGGAATAATCTTTCATTATTATAATAACGAATTGCAAAAAATATATATTTAAAGAAATGCGAAAAAAATAGGAATTAAAACTTACGTCATAGAAATGGACAATATGGAAGAGAAAATCAAAATTCTCAAGAATAAAAATAAATTAAGAAACATCAAAAACGAAAAAATATACATCAACTGTGATATGACAACGAAAGAAATGGAAATACAAGACCATATTAGAAAGAGAGAAAAAGAAGAAAGAAGTAAAGGGAATAGAACTAAAATTGGCTACAAGAAATTATATATAAACGATATTGAATGGAAATGGAATAACCAGAATATGGAACTTATGAACCCACTAGCTATTGACGACGACAAATCAAAAAACTAGACAAAATTCAACTCTCGATGGATAAAATGGATAACGAACGGAATGGAACCAAGGACATGAGTAGCGTAAGCAAAAGTAGGGTAAACCATAAGAATGGAAACCATAATTCTCAAAATAATGAAACAAAACTAAATGGAGAAATTTGGAAGTTAGGAACATGGAATGTCCAGGCGATAAATGGCAAAGAAAAAGAATTAACTGATAACATTGAACAAGCAAATATTTCAATACTGGCGATAACAGAAACAAAAATGAAGGGAACTGGTAATAAATTATTAAATAACGGGCATTTATTAATCTATGGAGGAGTAAATGAAACAGAAAGAGCGAGAGCGGGAGTAGCGTGCCTAATTAAAAATAATGTAATAAGGAAAATTAGAAGCTGGGAATTTATATATGAAAGAATAATGAAATTAGAACTAAAAATAAACAATGACATAGTCACTTTAGCAATAGTATACGGCCCTAGCGAGAACGAAAAACAAGACGAAAAAGACAAGTTTTGGGATAATCTACAAATAGTTTGCGACACTTTTGTGGGGAAGTTAATAATCTTAGGAGATCTCAACGCTAGAGTCGGGAAAGAAGCTAAAAAATGGGGTGGAGTTATTGGAATACATGGAGAAGAAACACTGAATAATAATGGGAAAAAACTAATTGAATTTTGTAGAGATAATGAATTGATTATTACAAATACTTTTTTCAAACATAAAGATATACATAAATTCACACGAGAAGTAATTAGCCGTAACGAAAAGTCAATAATAGACTATATGATAATAGAACGAAAAAACAGAAATGAAATAAAAGACGTGAGAGTAAAACGCGGCTACGAAATCGGAAGCGACCACTACCTAGTACAGGCTATTGTTAAAGACAAAATAAATGTGAGTAACAACACAGTGGAAATTAACCAAATATGTAAAAGGAAAATAAAGACCTACTTACTTAGAAATGAGGAATATAGAGTAAAATTCCAAAATATTTTAAAGGAGGAATTAGACGTTCCTAAAAATAAAGAAGATATTACAAACATAGATAAGAGGTGGATACGCTTTAGAGATAATTTAAAAAACGCAGCTAGAAAAGTGTGCGGGAACAGTAAAATAGGACAAATTAAAAAAGCCACACCATGGTGGAACGAAAATGTCAAAAAAGCAGTCAAAGAGAAGAAAAAGCTCTGGAAATTATATATACAAGACAGGAATAACGCAACATATGAACAGTACAAAAAACAAAGAACGGAAACAAAAAATATAATTATACAAGCAAAGCAAACATCCTGGGAAGAATTTGGGAAACGGATGGAAGTCAATAGCCGTGAAAATCAAAAGCTCTTCTATAAAGTTTTGAAAGCACTTAAGAATAAACCTCAAATTACATTGCAGCAAATTCGAGATAATGACGGAACCATACTAACAGATGACACAGCAATACTTAACAGATGGCGAAAATATTTTCAAGAACTTCTGAACCCAGACAATATGGACAATATCCATATAAAAGACAAACAGACGGAAGTACAAGCGGAAGAAGTAATAACAAATATAATATCTAACGAAGATTCCATCAGTATGGTAGAATTGTCGGCTGCAATACAGAAAATTAAAATAGGGAAAGCTCCAGGCTGTGATGAAATAACACCCGAAATGTTAAAATATATGGGAGATCCAGTAAAAGAAGAACTACTGAAAATACTAAATATGTGTTGGAAACAGAAAGCTATACCATCTGAATGGAATACTGGTATCATACTGCCAATTCATAAAAAAGGCGACACTAAAAACTGTGACAACTACAGAGGTATTACTTTACTATGCATTGCCCTAAAAATATACGAAAGTATTCTAGAAATGAAGCTCAGGGCAACAGTCGAACCACAACTCATAGACATACAAAGCGGATTCAGGCCAGGACACAGTGTACAAGACCACACATTCACACTTAATCAAGTCATAGAGAAAAAGCTGGCAAAAAATGAGGATATATACGTATGCTTCTTGGATATGAAAAAAGCGTTTGATACCTTAAAGAGAAATAAAATATGGGAGAGCCTAAGAAACAAAAATGTAAACGAAGATCTAATAGATGCCATCAAAAGCATATACAATTCTACCACCAACAAAGTCCGCACTGCCAATAAACTATCTAAGACATTTAGTAATATGGAAGGAGTCAGACAGGGAAGTGTATTGAGCCCCCTGCTATTCATATGCACACTTGATGACGCAATTAAAGAGTGCCAAAGTAAAACAAAGAAATTTGTAATAGGTTATAAAAATCTACAGCCCATGTTCCTGCAAACCTGTGCGTTTGCCGATGACATCATACTGTTTGCAAACTCAAAAGAGAACTTGGAAAAGAATTTAAACACATGGCAAGAAATTCTCTCATTGCGCAATTTACACCTCAATATAGAAAAAACCAAGTATATGGTAATCAGTAATAGAAATGTAAGAGCCGAGATCAAACTAAATAATGAAATCGTCGAACAAGTAAACTCATTCAAATACCTAGGAAGTACAATAAATAACAAAGGAACAATAGACGAAGAAATTAATGCAAGAATCCAAGCTACAAACAGAGTTTACCAGGCCCTACAACAAAAATTTCTTAACCACAAAGACATAACAACAAAAACGAAATTCTCCATATATAAATCGGTATACCTGCCGGTACTACTATACAATGGCGAGAATTGGGTACTCACAGATAAACAACAAAAACGAATACAAGCAGTAGAAATGAAATACATAAGACGAGTACTAGGAATCAGAAGAATTGAAAAACGAAGAAATGAAGATATCAGAAAACAAGCCGAAGTCAAACCGTCTAAACAACTAATAGAAGAAAAGAAATTGAGTTGGTTCGGACATCTGGTCAGAATGGAAGAAACAAGACAAGTTAAAAGAGTATGGGAGTCTAAACCCATAGGTAAAAATAGACGAGGAAGGCCAAGACCCACTTGGAATAGTTCAATTAAGAACCTACTAGCTAATGCAGGAGAAAGCTGGAACCTGGCAAAAGAAAAAGCAAAAGACAGGAAGAAATGGAGAAACTTTGTTTACAAGGATAGAATAAAAGAAGACCAAGAAGAAACCTCGACACCGTAGGGTACAAGAGGATCTGGATTATGTATGTATGTATGTAAGATATTTTTTGAAGAAAACTATCTTGAGCTTCAAGTAAACTACCATTTCCGGTTATCCGATTGCCACCAAAATCTAATGGCTTCTTTCCATATTAGAATAAGGTAGAAATACATGGTTTCAAAACTTTCTGATTGATAGTATTTGAGTTAGGGAGTAAACAGGATCCACACCCACACACACACACATATATACATACGTACATACATACATACATACATACATACATACACAGTATTTGAGTTAGAGCGTAAACAGGATCCACACCCAGACACACACATACATAAATACATACATACATACTGTAACGTTTTTATTTATATGGGTGAAGTGTAAAACACAGACAAATATTATTAACTAAATGAATATGTTTATTAAACGATAAATAATTAAGGATTAAATATTAAAAGATAATAAAAACAACTAACGCTATGATTAAATAATTATAAACACTAAGAATATTATTAAATGCTTAAACATTACGATTATTTATCTATACAATATTTATATCACTACACTTATTTATATAACTACATTTACAGGCCTATTCTGTAAAATCGTATCGTTACCATAACGAAATCGTTATTATGAAAATCGTTATTTCTACATTACGATAATCGTTATCTTCGTATCCGTATTATGTAACACATTTTGAAAAATAATAACCTTGGGATCTAGTTAAGAACTTTATTTCCTAAAATCAAATTATAATTTAAATGAAATATCTAAAATAATTCAATATAACTCACAAAACTTCTACGTTAGATTGATTCTGGCTGTCAACCTGTCAGCTGTCGGACCATTCTTTTCCTTTTTGTAGGTTATGCTAGAGCAACTACTACCATCTGTAGACAAATTGGGAAGCTTGCGCTAGGCGCTACGAATAAAAACTTATTAAATTATTTTAATATTACCTAGCAGAAAACTGTAATATGACTGGTTTTTGAGATCACTATTCAACATAATAGCAATTTTATTTTGACATGAATAAAAATACTGAATTATTGACAAAACGTTTAGATAACGAATGATTTTTCCAATCGTTAAGAAATACCGATATCGTTATCTTTTTTTCGTTATATTATTGTTTACAGAATACCACTTTAACGATTATCGTTATGATAACGATTTAACAATGAAAAATGTCATAACGATCGTTTACAAAATAAGCTTATTAAACGATTTTCGTTATTACCATGACGATATAACGTTTTACCGATTCGTTATGTCATAACGATCTTACAGAATAGCCCTATTATTTATGTTAACAACTGGTAAACTGTATATTTATATCACCAAGTTCATCGCTCGTTGCTTATATATATCAGACTATCCTCCCGCTGTTCTCCCGACGGTATTTATACAGCCCATACCCTTCTAGAACCCTCGGACGCGACAGTGACCTGCATACAAAAGAATTATGTCACGGCGTAATTAAAATGTCTCAACGCGTCGGGGATTGCCTCATCGCTCTGGTACGTTCTTTCGAAGGGATTACGTCATTGTTCGCGAACATACTATCAGTAGCGGCGCAAGCATACTTTTCTCTCAGGGGCGCACGTCACAATACATACATACATACATACATACATACATACATACATACATACATACATACATACATACATACATACATACATACATACATACATACACACAGACATCATCGTGAAAATGTTAAAATTGGATTCTAGCTTATTATATTAATATACTTTGGTTGAAAGTTACTTACTTGCACTTTATACAGTAGCAGCTTAGAAACATTTCAAGTTAGAAAGAGAAAGATTATTTGACGTATGTCTATATAGTTTATGTTGTGTGACAGATATATGTAAATGGTGACATTACTTTCTAACACATTACAAATAATAATGACGTATGTCGTAGAGTTACAGATATCTAATTATCTACTACAAAGCCCTCTGTGCTAATATTTACCCAGTGACGTTGATATTTACCCTGTTACACCTTAGAAATTGAGAATTTTAGAGAATAAGGTATAGTTTTGAATTCTTTTATTGGCTGTTGTAATTTCAGACTAGTATCAGTGTACATGACATGTGACATCTCGTGTCATTTTTATGTGCAATGTCAAGTATAATCTTCATCCGGTTCCCACTTGACACGTTTCTTCACTGCGACATCTCAAAATGTCTCATATCTGTCTAGATATTGACATCCTATTGTGATGTTTTATTTACGTTGGATAAACATTTTTTTAGGAAGTGACAAAGGTGACTTTTTTGAGATGTAATATTTGTAACGTGTACAGAACTTTTAAAAAATGATTTTGCAAAGATGTTCGTTATCAAACATTAAAATAATCGCATCTATAGAACGTCGTAAAGTTATGTCTTGTGAATGTCACATAAATGATATCAATGCAATGTTCACGTTGGGACTAAATACATTCGTTTTAAATCGTGCATTTTCGTGTGATAAGCGCATACGATTTAGCGATTTTCAACTTTCCTTCTTGTTCGTAACATCGAAGCCATCGAAGCGTTACTATAGTCGTGTGGTGTATGTGTTTTGTTTTGTTGGGCCCATAGTAGAAATTAGAAGTGTACATATTTAAACTTACAATAATAATATGGTGAGTGAATATATACATATATCACAAAGATTTAACGTGAAAGGTGACTTCTAATTTATCTAACCTACATTTGCAGATTGTCCCTCCGGGAACTCCATGTCAAAAGCATACAGAAACCAGAACTGTACTTATTTACATAAGTTGTATTCTGTAATTTGTTATATATACAGCTTGTTCAATAAAAAACCTAACTCGTAGTAGGCTATGAACAGAGAAACGTATGTCTGATCATTATTCAACTCAAAAGTCGTTATTTTTATTTAAGAAATTTTTCTGAAACTAATTGTAGCAAGCATCAAAAGATTATGGTCATTGCCATTTTCTAAAGAAAAGCTCTGATTTCTTTACACATTTTTGACAAAATCGCGCGTCAAATTGACATTTAATTAAATACTTTCAAAATTGAGGCATACTTTTCCCTCTCCATAGCCTACTCCGAATTAGGATTTTTTTTTAACACACTGTATATGTATATACCTTTTTTACTTCCTTGTACGTAAGTAAAGGAAGTATTGTAATCGCGAAAAATTTCGGTTTTCAGATTTCAGCGGAAATATCCATTTTGATCATCCCTGAATCCATTTTGACTAATTTCGTCGTGACGTCTGTACGTGCGTACGTACGTACGTATCTCGCATAACTCAAAAACGGTAAGCCGTAGAAAGTTGAAATTTTGTATTTAGGACTCTTATAACATCTAGTTGTACACCTCCCTTTCTGGTTATTATATAATTTCCAGAAGTGGCACTTTACATGAAGCCTATAATATATTTTAACGAAAAACTGTTTTAAAATATAATCCAAAACTTTTCGAATTTGGTATACAAGACTTTTATGTCAATCGAAATAACATAATAGATTTTGGTTAAAATAGGCTAACCGGAAGTGGTACATTACTTGAAGTTGTTAACAGATTTTCTTGAATAAAATGATTTTATTTTGATTTTAGAAATAAATGCTTCAAATAAAAGTTTTAGAGAATTAATTTCTGCATCTAGCACATCAAGTATTATTAAATTAGCCCTTTGTATAAGCGAGATATGTGAATTTAAAAATTATATACTTTTTTGTTTTTGTAATAAAGCTTGCTATGGATTAGGACAAAAACATAAAAAAAATGTTCATGTCAAATTACGTTAAATACGTGCAATTTTATGATTCGTACAATAACAAATATATTTTTATTGTGAAATTAGTCATATTCATTGTTGTAATCAAAACTCTCTTTAAAAATAACCGGATTAGATTATGGTCGCTATAGGTATATCTTACTGTTTTGAAGTTAAAATTAATATTTTGTAATTTATTTATTAAAAAAATATGTATAGTTTAATAATCGTACAAGGAAGTCGTGTGGTGTCCACATCAGATTTTTTATTACTGTATAGGTACAAAATATAATATAACATTTACCTACACATATTTGTTTTATTTTGTTATTGAAATTGCATGTAAGTATATAATACATTAAAAACGGAACGTATACCGGAAGTCTATGAAAGACGTTATTATAGATGTAGTAGATTCGACCTCTTATGTACATAAAAAGATCAAGAGCGCACAGATATGGCATAAAAAACATATTGCGTACATCGTATAAGTAATGTCTTTTAAAAGTTGCATGCGCAACAACGCTGGGTAGTTGAAATCGCAAGTCCTATAGGGTGGACATGGTTCTATAGATGTCTAGGTGACGTTAGTTGAACAAACGGAGAAACATCGCAACTGTGATATTAACATCTGTGTAACATAATTGAGATGTTTTCTTGTCAAGTGGGTTTGGGAAGCAGGTAGATAATACTTTATATTTTGCACTTACTGCATAGAAGATGTAGGTGGGAAAAATATGGAGGCAATATTTGCAACCACTAGTAAAGCCGCTTCCGCCTATATAATGTCTCCCATGTCAAGTTAAAGCAGGCCTTTTTATTAGACTTTCAGGCCCTAAGCCAATTTTTTTTCGAACCTACTTTCCTCTTTATAGTAAAAAACAAGCACACATCTTTACATATTTATTTCGTGTTTGTTTATTAAAAAATATCAAATTACCTACAGAGGGAAAAAGCCGATCAATTATATGTATAGCACCGCATACTTGATACTAATTTGTGGTGAAATATTATCAGGATATTTTGATAAAGTGTTACTCCTCCCTAGAGCCGGCTGGCGATTTTGTGGGGGCTCGGGAATATGTTATTAGCGGGGCCCCAAAATATGTATAAAAAAGATTGCATTATTAATTTTTTTAGATATTTGAATATGCGGGGCCCATGTGAGCACGGGGCCTTGGATAGAATTCCGATAAATCAACGTCTGAGCCGAGATTTCCAATAAATTAATTATTATTCACTAATAAGTCTAGGAAATAATGTCTGTATTGTACTGGTCATGTTAGCAAGAAAGTAGATCCTTTATATTATCTTGGTTTAATAAGAAATCAAAATTGAAAAATATAGTAGGTAAATTAAAAATTATTTCATAATAATCGGGCTCTGCGGACCCCATGTCATGATATATATGTATATCGTGTTTTATATAAGGCACTTGCACCTACGTCACAACATGGCGGATAAACAGCTGATTCTGGGCAACCAAGCTTCAAATTAACTTTGCGTCTTATGCAGCGAATGTGTTTTCTATTCAAGAAATTCAGTTTTTCGCAAATTTATACATGCTACTACATGTAACTAGCTAAAATTAAATATAAGTGTCTGAATTATTTACTAGTAAAAAAAATCAGTTGTATTTGTAAATATATTTTGAAAAATATCAAGTTGAAATACGTATTGTATAATCAGGTTGCATTTGAGTTTTTATAAGTATTTTGTGTGTGAAGTGTTAAATGAAAACAAGGATATTGAAATAAATATAAATTGAACTATTAGATTTTTTTTAATTTGGGAAGAAAATTAAATTTGAAATATCTATAACGATATTTATCTTCGGGTCTTTATTTCTTATTATCATAATATGTATTTTTATTGGTATTTTTATTAAAGATGAGCTCAATAAGTTCGTACGCCAAAAATTTATCATTAGAAGCCAAAGTACGTTAATCAGATGATAAATTGAAATGGATAAGTAATGTGGATTCTTATACATAAACACTTTTTTTGACGAGGATTATAAATACCTCTCAAAAATTAATATGAAATAATTAATTATCTAATTTTGGGAAACACAGGCACAAATATATATTTTTTCAGTTTCTCAGTTAATTCTCTTTGGAGCAACTAACGTCACAGAAAGGTGGCATACTAAAAAAAAAATCATCCTAATTATGTTATTTAAAAATAATTTTTTATGTTTTTTTCTACAAATTATTAAAGAAAATTCTGCATATTTAAATATTATTATAATATATTCCTATTAGATTATATTTAAATTGTTTTATACCTATGTAATAAATTTGTACACAAATAACTACAATTAGATTAGTTTTAATTTAATAACCACGAACTCACTAAATAATAACAATATTCAGAAAATATTTTTACGGAAAATACTGCTCATACATTCACCTTTACATTTTCTAATCACTTTTTCCATAAGAAAACATTAAATACTATAATAAACAATAAAAGCTTACGGGGCGATATTTCTCCGTAAAACGCAATGTAAACTGAAGGTTTGTTTCTACAGAATCAATTGTTAGCCGCCATATTGAAACGTCACGTGCAAGTGCCCCATTGGTTTTTCTTTAGATGTTTCGCGGATCCCCACTACAATGTGTACTACTACAATACCTGCGTTCGTCCCCTCCGGATAACATTCCCCTTGCCCATAGCTCATGTTCAAATATAGTCAGATTATCTGCAAGTAATATTATATCATAAATGACCTTGAATAGTAATCTTTCGTGAACCAAACTATATCAGGAAAACCATTATTTGTAATATCAATTTAAATAATGCCCTATATTTCTCATACCCGGGTGTCAATATAATTTTGAATTTGTGTACAGGGATGGTCGCCCTGGCCACCGAGAAATCGGTAAATTCCCGAGAGGCCGCGACTTGTAAGAGGCCAATTGGCCTAACGCCTATTTATTTTTCTGACATGTATTATACTGTTAACTGTTATATATAATATAATAATATATACAAGATGTCGCATGCCGTATGTATTGCAAGTGGGCAGATCACCTAAATTTGGAATTCCGCTTGCCCCTCTATTAAATGTAATCTCAACACAATGGGTGGTAGCGTAAACAAGTGATTAAGTATGATTAGCGAGGAGTTGATTAGCAGTGTTAATCAATCATGGATTATTTTACAAAAAAAAAGATTCAAATAACAGTTAAAGGAAAAATTATTGTACGCAACTTTTATTTGAATTATTTTTCTCTAAAATAATCCATAATCAATTGACAGAGCTAAAACACTGCTACCACCCAACGTTTTTAAAACTTCTCAATACAAAAACCCAATATAGTGTAACAGTCAAACAATAAACAAATTAATATTTAACCATTAGTTAAGGAAAGAAAAGATTAAATTTGTCAATTATCTTGCACAGAAATTTGACCAGGCAAAAGAAAAACAATGAGTAAAGTTAAATTTCCAAAGTTGAGGATGCCGTAAACCTAAATACTCTTGGTTTTTGCAACAGAGACATACATGTTTCTGAAAAATCTAAATATTTTTATGCCGAATTATATCCAGATTTCGAGGAAAACAGCCAGTGTGAAGCCAACGGAGGTAGGTTCTAATGGTTTCTACAACGATTTGCAATCCGTGCTTAAAAAATAACGGGTGAAATACTTTCCAGTGACGAAGCAGCTTTGGAACCATTCAGAATTGAGTTACAAGACAAAATAAAAAAAACTTGGTTTAGAGAACAATAAAATTTATAATGCAGATGAATCCGAATTATTTTGGCGTTGTCTCCCTTACAAGACTTTGGTTCACGCTAGCGAGAAAGCATGCACTCGGACGAAGTTAGCAAGAAAAAAATAACTTTACGCTTTGCAGTAATACAAACGGCAATCATAAGCTGAAAATGCTTGTTATTGGCAAATCCCGCTATTCTTGAGTATAATGGGGTCACTTAAAAAAAATCGTTGTTTTTTTATAAAATCGTGAAATTCGTCTCTTAAATATAGTAATATAAAATAACATGAAATATGCGACTTTTCATTCATAAATTTGCTAATAAACTTTCGCGACTGTAAAATTAGTGACGTCACGGTTTGTTACACAAAGACATTTCTCTCTCACACACATTCACGGTACACGTGTTTTCCGTTTGCTGTTGTAAACAAACTAACCTAAAATTGTGACAGGTGGCAGCAGAGTTAAGAGTCAAGGTATGTAAATAAAAAAAAAATTAAAATAAATATCAAAAGTTGTATGAAATATGTTTTTAGTTAACAATATGTTTCTGTCACAAAATCAAACTGACAAGTGATAACCCAAACAATCATAGTTCCAAACAAAACCGGTAGAGAGCTTTACTGCCGCATCCGCTAAGCCGTGACGTAGCCGTGACGTGAGCGTCAAAATATTTGAAATTAAAGACAACTTTTAAAAAATCATATCTGTGATTGTAAAGACTTTTAAAGTGTAAAACATACTCCTGCATATTTAATTTAATCTATTCTTTCAAGAAAAAATAAATTAGAAAATGTGAATTTTTTTCATTAAAGGGAGGCCGGTTAGATTCTTATTTCCAGGACCGGTCTAAAGAGCCAGTTCAGCCCTGTTTGTGCACCAATATTATTCTACCGTAAGCGTGGCAATTAAAATTAACAAATAGGATAAAGACAAACATAAAGTTTTTGAGTGTATATATCATGACGTCACAATATCATTCTAAAAATTGTAATTTAAGAATTTATTTATAAATACTGTATAATGAAACATTATTTTAGTTTTATTATGACATTTTTTGATTAAACCGATGTGTGTGATAATAACAATTTAAAATTTTTAGCATTATAAACTCTTAATAAGTGACCTATGCTATGAGCCTGTGAAATTTACTTTATACAGGGTGTTTACGGTCTTTTTTTTTTAATGTGTTATACTACAGGTTAAAAGAAGGCGAAAAACATTAAAACACCTTAAGCTGGATTCAGAGATTGCGCAGTAAACATAGCATAGAATAGCACAGAAAAACATAGAAAATGATCATACGGTAAAATGTGTACTGATTCAGAGTTACAGACATAGCATAGCACAACACAGCATAACATGGGGAATTGGCCATATTTTATTTCGAAGCTATGTTTTGCCATGTTCGGCCATGTGCGCTATGTTTCGTGAGTATTCGTAGTTAAACCACGCCTACTTCTACAGCACGTTAATTGTTGACAACTAGCTGACATTTGTTTTGAAGTTTGGTTAAGACAACTTTTAAGTTATTTTGTATTGCAGTTGTGTTTATTATAATTATTTAAGAAGTGACAGCTAAATAAAACTTGTGAAATCAGCAACAAATACTGACATGAAGTTATCTATATACAACAATTCTATGTTTTCTGTACAATCTCTGAATTGGTTTTAAGTTTCTAAGTTTTCCTGTGTTGTGTATTCCTATGCTGTGTTTACTACGCAATCTCTGAATCCAGCTTTAGTAAAATATTTATAATTACAGAGTTACAGGCCTTTAAAAGTGCACCTCATCAAGCACAATTTTATTAATAACTCTGGTACTAATTGCACGAAAATTTTGAAACTTGGTATGAGGGTACTACTTATTTAGATGCACATTTATACTTTCTTTTGTTTTTGTATGTCAACCGGAGGCGTCTCATATGGGGAAGCCATGAACATTTTTTATCGTTATTTTTTTACTTATGGACATTTTTTCATTTGTACTTATAAAATATTACATACAGTTTAAAAGTACACAAAAAGGTACTCTTAATAAAACTTGATAAACGCAGTAGTTTTGGAGATATTTTAATTTTTAGAAAAAATCATTTATCCATAAAAAATAGATAAAAGTTAAGAAACAAACAAGTACGTAAAATTTTAGTATTATTTTATAAAAATTGTTCAAAATGACCACCTTGAGCACGAATACATGCTTGACACCGGGGAATTAATGAATCATATACTCTATGAAATAAAATATTTTTTGAATTTCACGTACAGAATTAACTCTTCGTGCTCAAAGTGATCATTTTGAACAATTTTTATAAAATAATACTAAAATTTTACGTACTTGTTTGTTTTTTAACTTTTATCTAATTTTTATGGATAAATGATTTTTTCTAAAAATTAAAATATCTCCAAAACTACTGCGTTTATCAAGTTTTATCAATAGTACCTTTTTGTGTATTTTTAAACTGTATGTAATATTTTATAGGTAAAAATGAAAAAACGTTCATGGATAAAAAAATAACGATAAAAAATGTTCATGGCTTCCCCATATGAGACGCCTCTGGTTGAGATACAAAAACAAAAGAAAGTATAAATGTGCATCTAAATAAGTAGTACCTTCATACCAAGTTTCAAAATTATTTTCGTGCAATTAGTACCAGAGTTATTAATAAAATTGTGCTTGATGAGGTGCACTTTTAAAGGCCTGTAACTCTGTAATTATAAATATTTTACTAAGGTGTTTTTCGCCTTCTTTTGACCTGTAGTATCACCCATTAAAAAAAAGGACCGTAAACACCCTGTATGTGAATCATTAGCTGCATATAGTATATTGTAGTATACGATTTATAAACTGGGTTTTGTAGCAAAATGAGGAGTGGTTTTCACAGTAACGCTTTTCTGGCACATAATACATCAAATATTTTAGATTTTATTTTTCATAAAATATAATAGCATTACATAATATTTTGAAATATATTTTTCCAAGAAGCTAGTGGAGAACTTTAAAGTATTAATTCTGGGATGGGTTAGTAAATCTCGAATAAAAAGAACTATAAGTCACTCAGATGGACGTGTAAAATATAGTTTTATACTTCTATTTAGACGATGTAGAAAATGTTGACAATGTAAACTTTTTTAGGTTAAAATAGCAGTCCGGTAATAGTTATATGAATCCGAAGAGTGGTTACACATAGCCCTCTTATAGAATGTTATTTAAGATAAAATTTGTTTATTTTCAACTTTCCATAAATAAATTTAATAAATTACTAATAATTCTTATTGTTCTCATTGTCTACAATGTAGACACTGACTATTCAGACGATAATTTGTAAGATATAGAATATTTGTATATTTACTTGGTGTAGATTATGGTCCCATGACTGATAACTTCACTAAAAATAAATGTTATAAGTGGATTTAAAGCCGCTAATACATACATACATACATACATACATACATACATACATACATTCATACATACTCGTAAATATTCAGGAAAATAAAATTAGATAATTTAAAATGATCAAACAATCTATCCGTAATTACTTATAATTTAAATGATTACAGATTCTTGCTATTAAATATAAAGATCAAATAAATATCGAATCTTTGTCAATGTAATGTATTCAGTCTATTAGTACTGAGTGCGAGTATGACACTTGAAATCAAAGAGGGTATCAAGTCGACAAGTGGGTATTGATATCGGCCAGAGCTTCCGAAGTGTTACTCTAACTTCCTTCAACTTCAACTACGCCAAAGATTTTGTGTACATTGCTGAGGATAAACCACTGAATGGTTGCCCTGCCGACTCGCTAAAGTCAAGTTGTTTGATTTCTAGACTTGCCACTAATTCACCACTTACAGTTCTGATATCTGATTCACCAGATGGAACAATGATTATTGCTAAAGTTTTTTATTTCTCAATGTAGCACTAGTTTCACTTTCAAACATTGCACATACAGGAACATCTTTTTTCAAACTTTTAGCGTTATGTAATATAATTTTATTCATAATACTCGTACAAATAAATAATAATTATTAAAGAGTAGTATCCGATAATATTTAATTTGTATTTATTTTAATTATTAAAATTACATATTCCACTAATAATTTATGTACTGGGTTCTTAAGACCCGAGTTCAAATTTAATCACAAAGTTGGCATATATTCTGTAACAAAGTGGTTAATTTTTAACTACCGGTTAAAGTTTTTATTCAACGGATATTTATTTGACAAATTTGAACAGAGTAACATAAATGTTGAAAAGCCGACAAAATGTTATTATAATAAAATTTGCTTATCTAAATTTTTATTGTTTCTTGTTTCATGCAGTGGTGCGAGAATTGGCACTCACTTTAAGTTTGAGAATATTTATTTTCCGTAAGGCAGTAAAGAAACTCAATTTCTTTTAATTTTACTACGTCTGACCGACAAGAGAATTTCTCGCTGTAACAGGACCTGTCATTAACAAAGACACTATAGTCTAAGTATATCTTAAAACAAACTACCTACACATTTATATACAATGAAATCTTAAGTATACCTATCTATTTATTACCATAGTAGCAAAATAGATCGTGCACTCTGGATACAAAGGATATCATGCTCCACCGGGACCTACTCGGACAAAAAATACATAGAAAGCTTATCTGCCAATAGACTCCCCTACTTTTGATTGGAGATCAGTTGAGTTTTTTTATCATGGGATTCGAACACTCTCATAGGCGAATTCGCGGAAGATGATTTATACCTAATCGACAAAAAAATAACAATTTATAAAATGGTAGCTTAGTAACATTTCTTATTAGGAAGAGAAAGGTTATTTAACGTACCTATATCTATTTGATATGTTGTGTTGGCATTAGTCTCTGACTCATTAAAAGTACTAGTAACATACTTCGAATATTGCAGAGATGTTCATTCAGTGAGTATAATATAAAGGCCCGTATTACGCGAGCGTTTTTATAGACTATACTTCCCATGAGACTATAATATAAAAGCGTGCTCCATAAAAGTGCGCTCGTAATAACTATAAGAACGTCATTATTTCAGAAATCGATGCCGGGATTTGGGAGCGGCAAGGGTGGTCAATTTTCTAACCCCCCCCCCCCCAATATTTGTACAACCAGAGGTTGATTTCTTTGTTTGTTATTTCCTAATTTTATTTCCGGTTTAACAATTCTATACTTGAAATTGAAAACCAAAATATTTCACTTATTGATATTTAAAATGTCAAACAAGAACAACTTCACATTCTTGCAATAATAATAATTTATTTTATTTATTCTGAACTCCGATTTTGATAGATATATTAAAAATAGGAAAATGGAGTTATCAGTGTAGAATTAGAATTATAATAGAAGTTGGAAGTCTAAACTCACGCCACGGTGAAATACCTTGGGGCTAACAAAGACATAAGAGCAAATTTCGTACCTTCAAAGACATCTTAAAGTTCCAACCTCGATTTCAGAAGGAAACTGCTCGATTCCTATGGTAGATCATACACCGCATCTTCCATACAAAACCCTTCTCCTTTCGCAATTACGCTTCGCGGTTAAACTTCTCGTATAGAAAGACGGAATCAAGTTTGCGGGAAGGAAATTAATTTCTTAATTGCAAAAACAAAAGCAGCCAATGAGCCGGGATTAGTAAGGTGGCGCTGATGTCGATCGCTGAGCAAAGCTTTCGACATTCGACCCGCGAAGCTCAGTTTGGATCTGCTTCAGACAACTTTGACAAGCCATATGATTCTAACAGTTTACAACGGCTCACGTACATTAATCAGGATTATTCATTTAATTGTATGTAGTTTAAAAATACGTTCAATAGTATAACACGTAATATACAACTAGGTATTCTACTTTTATAGTAGTTGTTGCTTGTATTTTAATATCACATGCAAGATTTAACTAAGTTAACATATTTATGTGCCATTTATACTGACGGATAAATTTTTACCGATTTTATCTGACGGTTTTCGTAAACTTTTGTTTGATAAACGGTTTCTATGTTTTAACTGCCAGTTAAACAGTTATCTGCCAGTTAAATTATTTAACCTTGCATTGATAAACCGGCCCTTAGTAAATTAAATTCTTATTTAAGATGTACAATTCGTTGCTCATTACGTTTTTATAAGAATTTCTGAAATATTACAAGGTATAAAAAATATTCTCAATTCTACTGAGGACCCACTTTATTATTTCTATATCAATATTGTTTTGTTCGATCCTAGTTTTCCAGAGCGTTTTCACAGACATGCAAAAGTATAAAATAAACAGAAACAGAAGCAAATATTTACCTACAACAAACTGAATATTACTGCATAGGAATACATACTCACATAATGTTCGCCAACCAATTTTATTTTATATAAGTAGATTGAGTTTTTCAATGAATAGAGTTCCATAGGAATTTAACATTCAACAATAGGTCGGACGTTATAATGTCCACGATAAGAAAAGTAAGAGCGACGGGTGAGATGAATGCCGCACGTGTCAGTGAAGGATGTTAGCGCCGTTCGTCTGACGGTGACGTCGTCACTGCCGCCCGCAATCTCGACCTTACAGACTTATCTCTCGTCAAATCTATAAAGTGATAGAGCTGATCCCTTCAATCCACTACTGTTACATGTTGAATAATCAATTGCTTTACCACTCACAACTCTTCTCACTCTTTATATTCTTTAAAGAAGTCAACTGAAAACTGGACTAAAAACATATTCCACTTGTAATTGCTAATGTATGAAGTGTGAGGTATCAGTATCAACTTGGCTAAATTCAAAATATTTCCACAACCAAAACGATACATGAGTATTACTATTACATGAATTAATTAATGATATATGTAATACAGATATTTATTTATTTTATAAAATGATATAAGTGAACAATAATAAATGTACGTCTATAAATAAATCAGAAATATCTTTATTATTAATATGATTACATATAACGGAAGAATGGAAGTCTTTGAGAAAACCATAGTCTTTATCACACTGTTTAAAATTTGTTTAATTAATAATGACCGGTTTGGACAATTTATATAGCCCTCATCCGGTAGACCACAAAAACAACAAAAAACGTAATAGTATAAAGTTAAATAACATAAAATTCGCATGAGAGCACATATACATACATAAAATACATCCACAATCAATCTACAGAAATCCGTACAAGTAGACGTTGGTACGTTAACACGGAACATGCAACATGTACGACTACAAAATAAATTTAATAGAAAAACTATTCAAAATCAAAAAGGGGGGAAATAAAATTTCTTTGTCTTATTCACATTGTTCTATAATTTATTTTTTCTTCAAGTGTACAATAATATTCATATTATGCTACTATACACACACTATAGAAGGTATTCATTTTATTACTAGTACAACAATGTTGGTCATTGTTGCACTAGTAAAAAAATGTTAGCTTCTTAGTTCACCGCTGGCGGCAGCAGTCGTCACAGCATCACAGACCATATTGAATATTGTTATTTGACAGTTATATCGTTTGTGTTTTGTAGTGTACACAGCCAACTTTGGCTGAAATTGCAAACTCTACAATTAAAACAATTCAAACAAAATATTTAAAAAATCCCCAGTTTTCTTTGAAACACTTGAAGAAAAAATAGTATATGTCATTCGGAGTAGAACGCCCTTTTTAGTGTTTTACCCAGCTTGCCTGGCCTCGGCTAGCGCCTCGGCCGCAATAGCTGGGTTCAACACAAAAAGACCGCTTTCTACTCCTAATAACATAATATACTATATTTATTTAAATTATAATACTATGCTATGAAGAAAAACTATTAATAATGAACCCGAGGGTATGTAACGTCTAAAATGGAGCGTCGTTGGAACTAGTGAAAAAATATCTGAATAATTAAGCTAATACAAGAATAGTTATATGAACTAGATAAGGATGTCTACCAATGGAATCTTTTATATTAGTTTGGTTTTTCAAGCAGAGATTTCCATTTTTCACTAATGATTATTTAATTTCTAGGTTTTCAAAAAAAATCAAAGTATGTAAATAGGTATAGTTTTCAACCATATAAAATTGTTTAATTTACTCTACGAAATGGCAACAAAGTAGATAAATAAATAAGCAAGCACGTGTAATTGGAAGAAATTTTGAATTTTCAAGCATTACATTCTATAAATTCTGTATTTAGGGAAATAACAGATAATATACATATAGAGGCTGTAAATTTTAAAACAGAAAAAAGAATTGGATTACATACTATATACAAAAAAATCTGATGTAGCCAACACAATACCTCCCGTTTCAATTTGAAAATTTCAAAATTGAAAGTTTCAAGCCTAATTTTATGAAATTTTCTAAAGCTACAATGCACATGCGCCGTGATCCTCTCTAGACGTGTAAACTTGCGCAGATCTACATGTATGCACTTGTCGTTGTATATGTTTGACGTTTGAACAGGAAATTATGCTCAAAATTCAATATAGTTTTAGAGCATATTTGTGTCATTTTATAATAAAATCATCCAAGTAATTTATTTCAAATTTAATTGACAACCGTTAATTTATTCGAATTTCTGCATGAAATTTTCATTCAGTCTCATTTTTTTTTATTTTCGCTGAGAGGTATTGGATTTTAGTGAATAAGCACGTTTTAAGGTTTCTATAATCCGATTTTAACATATTTACGATGATATATATATATATATATATATATATATATATATATATATATATATATATATATATATATATTGTGTGTGTGTGTGTGTGAATGTTGTTTTATGTGTTGTGACAGTTTGAAACGCCACTGTCACGTTTAGTTACCAATTCTCTAAAGTAAAATTTTGAGAATTGTTTGATTTTCAACAGCTGTAGCTTCAAGTTCATTTTTTCATCGCGCGACGCCTCGCATTAGTTAGGTGAAATACCACCTTGATAATTTATTTAAATTCAAATGTTTTATGGTTCTATTTCCATTTATTTCAGTTCCTATTATCATTTGTAATTTCTGCAAAATTTTATTTTGAATTTATTATTACTGGTAATGATGAGTCGGCTGTGAACGACGAGAAAAAAGGATCAGGGACGGCAAGAAAAAATGGAGGAAGAGAAGTGAATGTTTTGTTTAGAATGAATTAAATTTGTATTTTGACAAATAAACCTTTACGTTTTGCTTCTGCGTATTGATTATTTATTACAGGCATAAATATATCAAATTGGCGACGAGGATGGGATCGAAGATCATTACGCCTGATGATTTCTTACAAAACCCGGGAACTCCACAAGTACCTTGGTCGATTTGGATTACTACCGTTGAAGACTTCTTCTACTTGATGGATAGAAATGCTGCTCCAGAAAGTAAACTAGATGACAAAACGAAAAATATACACCTTTGTCAATTTTTAGGTGCAGAAGGACGATGTGTGATATCAGCTTATCCATTCTTTATGGAAAGAGGCACAAAGCCTTATACAGATTTCGTCGATGAAATTCAGAAACTATTTCAACCGCAAGTTAATCAAGTTCGCGCAGCGTATGATTTTAGATCAAGAGTACAAGGAAACACAGAAACAGTTACATCATACATAACAGATTTACGTTCCCTTATATCGTTATGCGGTTATGGAAATAGTGATAATGAGAAAAGACTTTTAGCTGAACAACTTGTCATTGGTTGCAAATTGAAAGTTAGTCAAGAAAAATTGTTAGCAGAAAGTAAAGTTGATTTTGAAAAATTCGTCTCGATTATGTTAGCTGATGAAGCCGCGTCAAAAAATTTATGTATTTTACAAAATTCAAATAATGGAACTTGTAGATACTGGAGCAGAAATATCAACAATATCGGAGTCAATATTTTAGACGGCTCATTTCAATGCCAAATTATTACCCGTTGACAGAACAATAAAGAATTTTGACGGAAAAGAAGTTCGAAAATTTCTTGGAAAATTCAGCACTCAAGTTCAATTTGAAGAAAGAAAAACCTTTGTTACTTTATACGTTACGACAAACGAGTTAACATCAACTATAGGGTTGGATATGGTACAAAGATTGAAGTTAGAACTAAAAGGAAGTGAACTAAAGATATCGCAAATACATGAAGCAGAAAATTATTTGAAAGAATTTCCAGAATTACTAAGTAATAACATGGGAACCTATAAATTTTACAAAATTCAGTTGAAACCGAATGCTATTCCAACACAGGCAAAATTAAGGCAAATTCCTTATGCTCGTCGAGAAATGGCAATTGAAGAGTGTTATAAAATGGTAGAAGAAGGAATATGGGAACCTATTGAAAAAAGTGAATGGGTCCATGCTTTAGTTACAGTGCCTAAAGAAGATGGGTCTTTACGTCTCACAACAGATTTAACTTCACTTAACAAATTTGTCATTCCAGAACGTCATCCAATACCAGATATTACAGATATTTTTCTAAAGTTAAGAGGAGCTAAAATTTTTTCGAAGTTAGATTTGAAGAAAGGGTATTATCATATATAGTTAAATGAAGAATCAAGACTTCTTACTACTACAATTACTCCAGCTGGACTATTTGCATTTAACAGATTGCCAATGGGTTTAACAGATTCAGCCTCAGTTTTTCAAAGAGCAGTAAATAAAACCCTTGAAGAGTGCAACAATGTACAAGCTTATATCGATGATATAATAATTTACGGAAAAACTAAGGAAGAACATGATCGATGTTTACATCAAGTTTTAAAGAAATTACAAGAAAATTATTTTCGTTTGAACTACAAAAAATGTGAGTTTGCGAAGCAATCAATTAAATATTTAGGACATATAATAACAGGAAAAGGTATAGAACCAGATCCTAAAAATATTATTCCTATTTTAAAAGCTTCAGAACCAAAAACTGTAAAAGAAGTTCAATCATTTTTAGGTGCAATTAATTATTATTCTAAACATATCAGAAATTTAGCGGAAATTGCAGAACCATTACGAGCCCTAATACGAAAAGAGAGTAAGTTTAAATGGACAATAAAAGAAAAGAATGCATTTGAAATACTAAAAGAATTAGTTGCTAAAAACACAAAACTAGCAATTTTTGATTTAAAAGCTCCAACTATAGTTACTACGGACGCGTCGGATGTTGGTTTAGGTGGAGTTTTATCCCAAATACAAGATGACGAAGAAGTTATCATAGCAAATGCTTCACATACGCTTTCTTCAACAGAAAGGAATTACTCCGTAGGAGAGAGAGAAGCTTTAGCATGTCTTTGGGCATGTGAGCATTGGGATAAACTCTTATTAGGAAGAAAATTTGTACATCGAAGAGATCATGCTGCACTAAAACTCATCTGATGAAATACACTTCAACAAGGAAATCAGCTGAATTCATTAGATGGATGGACAGACTCTCTATTTTTGATTACGAAGTAATGTACAAAAAAGGTAAAGAAAACGTAATTGCTGATTATTTATCTAGAGCTCCGATAACAAATGCCAAAGAAGAATGTATAGAATCTAGTAGCGAAATAAAACAACTTCTAAAATCCGAAAATCTGTCACTAGGAAACATTTTACGTCATCAAAGAAGAGATGGCAGGTGTCAACAAATTTTTAAATTTATTAAGAACGGATGGCCTTCAAAAGAAAAGGTAAATACAGAAAAGTTTTCTTAACTAACTCAATATCTTCATGTACTATTATTGAATGGCTGAAAGAATTCGTTCCCAG
The DNA here is from genome assembly GCA_951394225.1 of Harpalus rufipes. Classification (NCBI taxonomy): domain Eukaryota; kingdom Metazoa; phylum Arthropoda; class Insecta; order Coleoptera; family Carabidae; genus Harpalus; species Harpalus rufipes. The sequence goes on from OX596274.1 coordinate 54,872,043, forward strand.
CGAAGAAATAAAGGAATCCCTCCACAACGTTTTGGTAACGAAGAATTTTCAGGGAGAAGTAATTGATGAGTCGGCTGTGAACGATGAGAAAAAAGGATCAGGGACGGCAAGAAAAAATGGAGGAAGAGAAGTGAATGTTTTGTTTAGAATGAATTAAATTTGTATTTTGACAAATAAACCTTTACGTTTTGCTTCTGCGTATTGATTATTTATTACAGGCATAAATATATCAAATTGGCGACGAGGATGGGATCGAAGATCATTACGCCTGATGATTTCTTACAAAACCCGGGAACTCCACAAGTACCTTGGTCGATTTGGATTACTACCGTTGAAGACTTCTTCTACTTGATGGATAGAAATGCTGCTCCAGAAAGTAAACTAGATGACAAAACGAAAAAACACCTTTGTCAATTTTTAGGTGCAGAAGGACGAGGAAGAGAATTGAATGTTTTGTTTAGAATGAATTGAATTTGTATTTTGACAAATAAACCTTTACGTTTTGCTTCTGCGTATTGATTATTTATTACAGGCATAAATATATCAGGCAATAAATTTTTATATGATTAGGATGCATATTTTAACTATGAGGGATTAGCTTCGCGTATAAGACGTTGGTCGCTTACGAGTGAGGATTTTTTGGTAGTTTTTTTTTTATTTCATTAGTTGTAAACTTTTATTAAAGGCCACATGTGGCCAAAGGCATTGGGCTTGCCTAAGCTAGTTTCGAGTATTTCTCCAACACTGTTTGGGCGTTGTTTTTGTGGGACAAAATTGTGTTTTTTTTGTAAAATAGAATAATCTTCAGGGATTTATTTTTAAAATTTTGGTTGTTACTTCGTCGTCGTTCACTGGATTTTTCTCAGTGATTTCTATATTTTTTATCCAATTTTTTTGGCCTTTAACTTTTGAGTTTCAATTTTTTTATTAATTTTAACTCTACCTTAGTAAAATTATTTTTTGTAGTTCTGTTTAAACTTTAAAGCTCTAGTCCCCTGGGTCATTGCACCTACTCAATTTTGGTATTTTTTTTTTGTAATATTCTGTTTAACTTTCTCGATCATATTTAATCTTTAAGGCTCCAGATCGCTGGGTTATTGAACCTCATCAATTTTGTTTTTACTTCCTTGTACGTAAGTAAAGGAAGTATTGTAATCGCGAAAAATTTCGGTTTTCAGATTTCAGCGGAAATATCCATTTTGATCATCCCTGAATCCATTTTGACTAATTTCGTCGTGTCGTCTGTACGTACGTACGTACGTATCTCGCATAACTCAAAAACGGTAAGCCGTAGAAAGTTGAAATTTTGTATTTAGGACTGCTATAACATCTAGTTGTGCAACTCCCTTTCTGGTTATTACACAATTTCCAGAAGTGGCACTTTACATGAAGCCTATATAGATTTTAATGTAAAACTGTTTTTAAATATAATCCAAAACTTTTCAAATTTGGTATACAAGACTTTTATGTCAATCGAAATAACATTATAGATTTTGGTTAAAATAGGCTAACCGGAAGTGGTACATTACTTGAAGTTGTTAACAGTTTTTCTTGAATAAAATGATTTTATTTTGATTTTAGAAATAAATGCTTCAAATAAAAGTTTTAGAGAATTAATTTCTGCGTCTAGAACATCAAGTATTATTAAATTAGCCCTTTGTATAAGATATGTAAATTTAAAAATTATATACTTTTTTGTTTTTGCAATAAAGCTTGCTATGGATTAGGACAAAAAAAAATTTTAAAAATCTGTTGTGACCAGCACAATACCTTCCGTCAATCCTGTATATAATGTATAAATTCCATACATAATTTTTCTTGGAAAAGATTCTAAATTTCCAGTAAAATTATTTCATAAACAAACTATTCAAATTGCACTTGACACTGACATCTTCCTCTTTAGCTTTTCCCATTCGTTAGGAGTCGATATTTTTGCGTGTCGTTCTCATTCGGTTCTTTTTCTCTCAAGTCTTCCGCAATACAGTCCTTCCATCTTATCATTGGTCTTTCTCTGCTTCTTCAACCTCCCATTACTAAACTACTCATTCTTGTTCAAATATAATTCTTCATTTCTCCTCATGACATGTTCAAACCAATGTAATCGTCTTTCTTGTATCTTTCTAGAAAATTATAACACTAGAGTTATTTTCTTACCGTATCTTTCCGTGTTTCCCCAACATCTACTTCAACATCCTCATCTCTGCCACATTAATTTACTTTTTACTCATACTGACATCTGTCAATTTGAATTATATGAATATATTAGCAGTTTCCATGTTTAGCATAGCTGGCTGAATTATAAAATTTAATTTATTTAAAATTCTTTAACTCTGTATTTATTAAATATGAAGTATAAAATGTAATCAAATCGTATAGAGAATAATATATTCTTAAGTTCTAATAATATCTTATAATAATATTAAATGTCAATAAATCAAATTTAACTGTTAAATCTTCAAATGTGACAACTTCCGGTTCACCAATTATAGCCAAAATCTAATCACTTGTTCTTCTGGATGTAAACTTGAGGGATACGAAAAAATATAATTTTTGGAATCGTGGTATTGAAGTTATGGGATCCGGAACTTTTGTCACACACACACACACACAGACACACACACAGACACACATACATACATACAGACATCATCGTAAAAATGGTAAAATCGTATTATAGGGACCCTAAAACATGCTTATTCAGTAAAAACTCATCACTGAATTTTTTGACCAAAGACAATACCTTCCTTACCTAAAGGTGACGGAAGGTAAAAATGTTCATGTCTAATTACGTTAAATACGTGCAATTTAATGATTCGTACAATAACAAATATTATATTTTTATTGTGAAATTAGTCATATTCATTGTTGTAATCAAATATTTCTTTGTTGTAATCAAAACTCACTTTAAAAAGAACCGGGTTAGATTAATGTTAATTTAAGAATATAGTAGTAAATGAATTATTTTTTGTTCTATATTAAAATATTTCTCGGGCTTGGCTTAATCCTGTCATTATTTTGTAATTTAATTATTAAAAAAATATGTATAGGTTAATAGGCGCACAAGAAGTCGTGTGGTGTCCACATCATTTTGTCGTAATATTCTGTTTAAATTTTCCGAGCCAATTAAGTTTGACGGCTCTAGGTCCTTGTGTTTTAAGGTCCCTAAAATCCGATTTTAATATTTTTACGATGATGTCTGTGTGTGTGTGTGTGGAAGTATGTGTATGTATGTGTGTATGTTTGTGTGTATGTATGTGAGTCGGTGGGAAGGACGATTTCTCAAAAACTATAATACTTAATATCTGTTTAACTACGTATTTCTCTATCGGACATTACTGGAAAGAGCTGAAAAGGTTTTGGTAATAATTGGACAACCGGAAGTAGCAGATTCTTAAAAAAAAAATCTAAATATTTTTTTTGATAAATTTTGTTCTTGTTAGTAAAAGAAGAGTAAATTCTCTGTCTGATACATATAAATATTTTATTATATCGTTTATAGATTTAGAGAAAAAGGAATATAAGGTATATAATAATCTGTTGTAATAAATCTCACAGCACAAATAATGTTATGGAAACCAATTGAAAAATAAAATTGTTTGTAACTGACAGTTAAATGTCAGTGTCAAAAATTTGGACACAATTACTGAAGTTTTTTTGTGGGAAGTACATACGTTATATTATTTCTTATGTATTAATAGTTGAATATTTAAAATTATAGGTATAGTACATATACCCTTCAAAAATACTTTCAAACCCGACGATGAATTGCAAACATTTCGAAAAATTAGAAGAGTAGGACAAAATTTCTTCATAGAACGAATTTAAAATTAATAATCTAAATATAAAGAATAGATGAAGGGTAGAATTTTTGGTGCAGAGTGTAGATATACAAGAAATTTTAAATACAATGGGGCGCGAGCAGTCATGTGACGTTGTTGGCCTTGACCAGCAGATATGGGGGACCGTGACAGATTGATATCTAGTAATTATGTATATAGATGTCAAATATCATAAATTTTCATTCTAAATTTCGTAATTTTACAATTCCATATGATTTATTTTTCTCGACAAGTAAATTCCACACTCCTGGTGACAAATTAACTACTTGAATTTAGAAAATCTTGAAATTTTTAATGAAAAATTCTGACATTTGACATCTATGTAAATAATTAATAATTGTCATTCTGGGCCCCCATATCTGCTTGTCAAATTATGGAACCAAAAACGGAAGTGGCGAGAGGTATTGTGCTGGACATAACAGATTTTTATATTCATAGTTTCCTGTAGAACACTAATTTTAAAGTTATTATTAAACTTTACATTTTATTTGTTTTGTGTTCCTTCCTTGAGTACACCTTCTCAAGGGTTAATTTTTTATATAATGAATAATAAGAGAGTTGGTGTAAGTCAGTTGAGATGGTTTGGGCATGTGGAGAGAATGGCGAGTGAACGGCTTGTTTAGCGTATATATCTTGGTGAAGTTGAGGGTTTTCGATTGCGTGGCCGACCAGTGTGTAAGTGGATGGATGTGATTGGTAGGGTTATTAAAGAGAGAGAATTTCCAAGTATGAAGAGAAGAAGAGCATGTATGAATGCGATTATGAGTGTGGCCGAGGCGAAAGAAGTCTGCTTAGATAGGAATGTGTGGCGAAGGATGATTGTTTCCTAACTATTATTGTGATCAGGATGCGGTATTTCGCTACCGAAAATCGGTCACTTTAATATGTTTGGGAGTGGGGATTTGTTTTGTGATATTGTTCTTGTTGTTATCGGGTTTGTGCGAACCCACTAAGTGGGACACGCGTGATTTTAAGTATGTGTATGTATGTATGAATAATCATTTTGTGGTAGTAAAGTTTTGCACATGCATTGGCCTGAGTAAGTTCTACTCAGTTGGGCTACATCAACCACAAGTTTACTATTCGAACCCCGACCTTGCATCCGCCCAAAACCCGTGAGTTGCCAGTGCCCTTTGTGTGCGACACTGGTAGGTATTCCTTCGTATGTATCACAGTGTGTATGTGTGTGTGTGTGTGTGTGTGTGTGTGTGTGTGTGTGTGTGTGTGTGCGGGTGTGTGTGTGTGTGTATGTGTGAATGTTTTATATGTGTGTTTCATTTAACAAAACTTTTTACAGCACAGGGTAATAGTACATGCTTTGACATTCTTAATTATTCTTAAAGAATAATATAATATATCATCACGGCATATTACCCATTGCTGGGTAATATATACTTTCAATTATTTTTAAAAATAGTTTGCTTATCTACACTTACATAATTACAATTTATGTAAGATAGTTACCCCATTAGTAATTAACTTTTTTAAAATATATAAAAAAAAAAATTTTTGCCGATTGCCATTAAAAGGGCGATTTTTTTTAACAGCTTACAGTCTGTAAAATACCACTTTTACTACCTATTACATAGAAACCGTTAAAACGCAATGCAACGTAACTTGATGGCGATAACTTTGAAAATATGTATTAAAAATAATGTCTAAATTAATCTTAATTCTAAAATCGAAAAAAAAAACAATGGCCTCTACCATGTCCTATAGTCATTACTGTAAAAGTTCGGAGTCACAGGGATATCAAGCTTTATTCTATTTTTAACATCCGGGAAAATACCCACGTTTGGCTTCCCTTACTACTTCGGGTCCATTGATTTGCCACATTTCCAAAGATTTGGTTTTTATCTCTGTTATTATTTCACTTCTTGGAATTTTGTTATACCTTACCCTTGTATTAGAAAGTTTTGTTGCCTCCTCAACAGTATAGAGAATAGATCCAGTAGCGATACTCTTGTCGGAACCTTTGATCTTTGCTTCCAAGCTGCTCGATGTGCAGGGAGTAATAATGAGGAGCGCGAAATTTAAAGAAAACATAAGAAGATATATTAAATATTTGTTATTTAATATCAAATGATAAATTGTGGTATGGTAAAAATAAATAAAAGTATAAATTACATATTTATACTTTCATTCATTTTTAATGTATATTTCAAAAAAATCATAATAATATTCGTTTATTTTTTTATTTTATAAAATTCGAATTTGCTACCTGAAGCGATTATTATACTATTGCTAAATTTTAAATATGTATAAAAAATGTAAGTAGAACAAAAATTGTGATTTGTATCCACAAATTATCAATATTTACATATGTAATAAATGAGGAATTTAATATTTTAAATTGAATACTACTACGAATATAAAAAGCAACTCCTATACCATTTTTGTCAGCTCCGTCTTGACTAATAAATTCATAATTTTCAATACGAAACAAATGTGACGGGGCAGAATTACATATCCATGATTCACTAATAGTCAAAATTTCAAAATCAATATCATATAATGTAATATGTTGGATAAATGTTGAGAGTCACTGATTTAAAAGTGTCGTATTTAATAATTAAGAAATCATTCGCAAGTTTATTTTATTTAAATATAACCCATCTTATCCTTGGCCACAAATCCCTAAATACTACATAAAAAAAGTCTTTAAATTCAGAAAAACATTAAACGTAGTATAGCAAAAATAAAATGTGAAGAGTACATTAACACATTCATGTTCTGATCTGACGTTGTTTGTTGTAAGTCCACAGATATATAATATTGCTGCAAGTGAATCTTAATTTTTTACCATGAAAGAAATACAAAATGAAATATACTCAAACTAAACTTAGAAGATCATAACTTTCTGAAGATCACTCTGATTGTTTATAGAGAGTTTGTTGTTTTTACCATCTTTAGACAAATTTACTACAATGCGACCATTAAAAGTAAGTATGTGCTGCATGCTTGAAGAGTTTAACTCGATTCTTCGTGAGTTCCTCTCGGATTGTGATACCTCAGCTTTTCAATTTCTACTTTTCATAGAAAACTCTTATTTTTGGATCAATAGCTCACAAATTTGACAATAATTGCCCTGCTAGTATCTATTATTTGTAAAAATTTTACACAAATATTGTTTCACCGATTGGAGCCGTTTTTGGAGGAGAATGGGTTAATAAACGAATTTCAGTAGGGGGCTTTCGCAAAAAAAGAGGAACTATTGATAATATATTTTCTCTTATGGGAATTGCACATATACATTTGAGACTTAGTAAACAAAAACTTTTTACCATTTTCATTGACTATAAACGTGCATTTGATTCAATCAATCACAACAAACTATGGCTCAAATTATACCAAGCTGGATTTAGTTCTAAAATTATACACCTGCTGCAATACTTTTACTCAAATGCCTCGTTACAAGTTAAACAGGGCCTTGTACTTTCTAACCCGGCTAAAATCACGGAAGGGGTACTGCAGGGAGAAATATTGTCAGCACTCTTTTTTTCAGATTATTTAAACGATATTGACACATATCTAAGAAAGAGCAACTTAACAGGTATTAATATAGACGGGAGTAACGATATATTAAGCTTAGGTTACGCCGACGATTTGGTTATTTTGTCAAATTCTCCCATAGATGTAAAACGAAAACTAGTTGCCTTAGAACAATATTCGGACGAGAATGATCTATGTGTTAATACGGAAAAGATGAAAATCTTAAAATTTCATAAAGGTAGAAAATGTGCTGATACGGAATTCAAATTTAAAAATCAACGAATTGAATCAGTCACAAATTTCGAATACTTAGGGGTAGTTTTTTCTCCTTCAGGAAAGTTTCCGGAACAGGCAAAAAATAGTTTCAAAAAATCTATTATTGCAATTCAGACCGTTAAAAATTTTTTAGCTATGGGTAAGTCAAATAACTGGCCAGAAAAACAAAAACTTTTAAATACAATTGTTAACGCAACCGCTTTATATGGTTCGGAAGTATGGGGTCTCAGATATTCCCATGATTTGGGAAGATGTCTAATGAAATATGTAAAATCTATTTTTCGTCTGCCAAGTAATACCTCGAATCACATGGTTAGACTGGAAACAGGGTTAGTATACATATTGAAAAAAAATTATGGAAAAGGACGCTGAGCTTTTGGACGAGAATATTAAATTTACCTGAAAATAGATACACAAAAATAATATATAATCGTTTGTTTGCTTTGGATCAATCTTTTAAAAATAATAAATATGAATTAAATTGGGTAAGCCAAGTAAAAACATTTTTATATGAGCACAACTGTTACGATATTTCGAATAATCAGTCAGCCAATGAGGGAACAGTCAATTCAGTCATAGTCAATTTTACAAACTCATTACAAAAAAAAGATCTTGACAAAAGTCAAATATCAACATTCAATTTGTTTTATAAAAATATTAAAAACAACTCCACCATGGAACCTCACTTAAACATGAATATCCGTTTAATAAAGCAACAGATTATTTCCCAAATTAGTGTTTCTTCAAAAATGGGTCTAAAGATATTTTATAAAAACATATACTATGAATTAAAAACGGATCAATTGTGTACCATTTGTAACTGTCATAAATTTGAAAACTGTTATCATTTTTATTGCGAATGTCCTACGTTCGCGCACATTAGAGTTCATTTTCTGGGTGGGTTCAATGACCACAACTTTTATTCTTTATTTACCGATTTAACTATAGAAAAAAATGATTGTGTTTTCTATTATACTTTATCTGCTATGAAACATAGAAGTTTCTATATGAATAAGTAAAAATCCATCTATGATACTATTCCTTTATAATTTTTATACCATATTAAGTACTTTTGTTACATTGCATTTTTATTTTATTTATGAAATACTTTTTATGTATTTGAATTAATTGTATTAGTTAGGTAAAAATATTTAAATTGAATTCCTATCTCAGGTATGTGTATGAATACACATATGTATGTATATTATGATTATGGGTTACGTTAGGTGTAAAAAGTCTTGGGGATATGTATCTATTTATATCTGTTTGTGTATATAAATGATCACGGGTTTAAGTTATGTGTACTAATCTATTGTATGAAGCGCTGCTTAAAAACAATAAATGATTATTATTATTAGTATTAAATCTATAGAAGGTATAATAAAAAAATTAAATGTGTCAAATATTGGTTTTTAATATTTGTAATAACATAAATATTCAAAAAATAATATTTAGAAGATTTTTGTTAAAATACTACTACTTCCGGTTGTCCAATTGTTACCAGAATCTATACAACTCTTCCCATTACTGTTAGTTACACAGGTCTTTAGTCTTACAGAATTTAAGAAATCGTACCTCCAACAACCTAACACACATCTGCACACACACACAGACATCATTGTAGAAATATTATTATCGGATTCTAGGGATATTAAAACGTGCTTATTCACTAAAACCTAGATATACGATCTTCAGCATGATTCCAATACCTCTCTTAGCGAGATGTAAAAATATATTTAGTGAAGTAGATATTATATTTGAAGAGTTTTGGAACAAAAATTTTGTAATTGAAATTGGTAGGAGGCCGTAGGTTCCAAATAAAAAGTTGACTGTACATATAAGTCAATTTATTGATACGTGTGGACGTTTCGGACGATATATTTGTCCATCATCAGCTAATAAAAAAAAATTATACAAGATTACAATAATGTATGTGAGTACAAAATGAACTTCGACTTACCACTATAAATGTGAAAAGAAGTATTTAAATATTACATTGATAAGCTCTTAAATATTAATATAATACATTTTGAAACACTACTCAACCAGTAGTAGTTTAAAGCCCAAATTTTGTCGAGAATCACAATATATATATGTATGTATGTATGTATGTTTTAAGATATTTCTATAAGTATGTGTCATTAATCCACCAGCTGATGCAAAAACGCGGGAAAATGCTATTCGACTGTGCTGAACGATTCTACAGATTATGAATAAATGAATGTTATTTTTTTTCATGTTAATTATGGAATAGTTAAATGTATTTTATATTTTGACCTCTTTTTACCACGGTTGTCTTGCTCATGTTTACGCGTGTTTACGAACTGTCATTTAACCTTGTACCAATAGTAGTGTTAAAAAATCCACGAATGGCGCAACGATGCGTACTTGGTTAGATTATTGTCACAGTCCTCTAAAATGTAAATGCATATAAGTGAATACTTGTATCGTCCATGGCACACTTATTTTATCTATAATGAAATAAAACTAATATGCATTTTTCTAAAAAGAAAAAAATATATATTTACGGGTGTGCAAATATTAAATTGTCTATCGAATCATATCTAAAAGTGAAAACTAGACATCTATGCAAATCTACCCCGTTTTACATACCGACGTCAAATTTTGTAGATGTAGTTTCAGCTTCCAGATGTGTTGTAGAAGTAGTTAGAGTTAATTTTTTTGCATAGTTCTTTCATAATTATTTTTCTAAGTTCACATAAAAAAGCATTGGCATTGGTTTCCAAAGCGACCTTACCGTCAAAGTGAAAATAGATCGAGCATTGTGGCACCGTAAACCAGCTGATGTTTTTGAGAAGACATTATTTTTAACCACATCTATCTACTATCAATCAAATAATTTCATATATAATATCATAAGTGGTAATTTTTTTCCAGAAAAAATTCAGATTCTTACGAGAGCTGGTTGCCTAGTAATTTATCGAGTGGCACTGACAAAAAAAAATCACGAGCTGTCAAGCGAGTGATTTTTGATCAATGTCACGAGATAAATTTGCAACAGGCTCGATTAGAGCAATCGAAAAAAGTTTGCCAGGATAAAATTTAACCACGAATGGTATTCAGATGACTATTTCCAAAATAAAAATCAGGTAATAATTTAGTTTTTGACAAAAATTTATAAATTTTTATATTTTTAATAAAAACTGATAACACTGAAAATATAAGCGTTTGGACAGGTATATAAACAATATGTTTCAAGGTACTCTTAAAACGTCAAAATAAATCGCTTATCAAAACTTATAAAAATACAGCACCATATTGGCTCGAAGGATATGATTTTTTTTATGACGGTGTTTTGTCGAAATAAAACTTGGTAACCAGGTAGAATCCTCAATTTGGATTGGTTTATAAAATTTATGAATGAAATAGTCATTAAAATATCAACATTTTCGGCAAATTTTAAGTATAAATAAATAATTTTCAGTTAATTTGATGTGTTTTCTGTAAATTTAAGTCGAATTCATAACCTAATGAAAGTTTTGGTATTTTGTAATAATTGCAAAATATTCGCAATGGATGTTATCACGAATTTTGTGTTAATCTTTAGATAATTTAAACCGTTAAGGAGTTGTGAACAAAATAAAATCAATGCTTTTGGGGCATTTTTTTTTTAATTTCGAGCCTATTTTCCTGAATCCTTATCGCCTTTTTGATACTTTTAAAATATTAATATATCCTTCCTTATTTCGTTTTTGCAAGAATTAGCACTTATCTCTAACCGAAATCAAAATATTAACCAAAAACGTACAATAATTTTTGAACCCGAATTCGAGGATTTTTTAATCGGAAATATACAAATCAATTCTTTAAAGTTTATTTTTGGTAAGAATAAACACTGTATCTTTACCCGTAATCGTAATAGTGAATTATTCTTGGCTGAAACTAAACGTGAAAACATGCATTTCGGGGTTGATAACTCCTGAATTGTTTGAAATATTTTCAAATTAACACTAAAATCGTGTTGTACGGGGTTAAGATACAAACTCTCATTACGTTAGAAGTACCAAATACGGTTCTTATAGTCAGAATTACTAATATATCGTTATGGTAATATATATATATATATATATATATATATATATATATATATATATATATATATATATATATATATATATTTGAAACGCCACTGTCACGTTTAGTTACCAATTCTGCATACCGAATTCTAAGCACAACAAATTCTCGCGGCTGCGGAACCGCAGGGTATCAGATTAGGTAGTAAATAAATGAAAAATGTATAGGCCCATGTTAAATAACAAAATTGTACCCCACAGTTTGAAAACCACTGCTGGAAAAAAATCAATTTTACGCTTTTTAAAATTGTCTAGTAAAGTAGAAATTGTTTGCTAATTTAACCTCGTAGCTCTTGTAGTTCTCGAAATAGTAGTAGAGGACGAAATAAAATGAATACCTGTATATAAAAAAATTAAGGGATGTAAATTTAATGAAAATTTATGTAGATAAAACTTATGTTTTAACACTTGGATATTTTAATTCACGTAAAACTTGATCGTGTAAAAATACTTGTGGGTCACTTATAAAAACACTTTTAAAGTTACTGAAAAAGAAAAACTTCATCATGTAATGCACGCTTAAACTCTGTTCATTACATCATTATTATTTGAAATGTGCACGGTTCGCAAATTACTTTCATATTGGTAAATACGCAAATTTTCTTTTTTGTTTCTATAAAAAATTGAAATATACATTTTTTTTGCTCTACAACAAAAAAAATTCTGATGTGGCCAGCGCAATACCTTCCTTCAATCCTGTGTATTATGTACAAATTCCATACATAAATTTTCTTGCAAAAGATTATAAATTTCCAGTAATATTATTTCATGCAAATGGCACTTGACACTGACATCTTCTTCTTCTTTAGCTTTTCCCATTCGTTAGGGTTCGCTATTTTTTTATTTTCTTCTTCCATTCATTTCTGTTTTGCGGGTCATCCTCACGTCAAAATTTTTCATTCAAAATTTCATTTTTTGGTATTTTATGATTCCTTTCCTCGGCAACTGAATTCCACACCCCTGATAATAAATAAACCACATGAAATAAGAAAATCATGAAATTTTGAATGAAAAATTATGACATTTGTCAGTTATGGACGTAATTATTAGCTGTCTTTTTTGACACGAGTCCACATTCGTATCTGTTTGCCAGTCAGTAAAGTCACGTCACTGCACGCGCCCTACACATAAAAGATCCTATATTTCCAGTTAAATTATTTAATAAAACTATGCGAATTGCATTTGACACTAACATCTTCTTCTTCTTTAGTTTTTCTCATTTGTTAGGGATCGCTATTTTTTATTTTCTTTTTCTACTAATTTTTGTTTTGCGTGTCGTCCTCATTCAGTTCCTTTTCTCTTCTTTCATCTTATATTTGGTCTTTCTATGTTTCTTCCACCTTCTGTTATAAGCTATTCATTCTTCCAATATACTCATCTTTCCTCACATGTTCAAACCAATGTAATCTTCTCTCTTATATCTTTCTAGAAACGTTCAACACTACAGTTATTTCCCTTACTCTTACATACATTTACTATTTATTGATACTGACATCTGTCAATTTGAATTACCTGAATATATTAGCAGTTTCCATGGTTAAGTTAGCATAGCTGGCTGAATTATAAAATTTATTATCTTTATAATTATTTAACTCTATATCTGTTGAATATGAAATATAAAATGCAATCAAATCGTATAGAGAATAATATATTCTTTAAGTTATAATAACATTTAATTGAGTTTTTCAAGAAAAACTGTTAAAATCTTCAAATGTGTGTACTTCCGGTTGACCAATTATAACCAAAATCTAATCAAGTCTGCATATGGTTGTAAGGAAGAGGAATACGCAAGAATTGTAATTTTTGGAATTCTAGTATTGGAGATATCGTGCAGGAAACGGCGGTCCACACACACACACACACATACACACACACACACACACACGAACACACACACACACATACAGACATCATCGTAAAAATAGTAAAATCGTTTTGTAATGACTCTAAAACGTGCTTATTCAATGAAAACTCACCACCGAATTTTTTGACCAAAGACAATACCTTCCTTACCTATAGGTGACGGAAGGTAAAACATGTTATAAGCATATATATTATTTGCAGTATCTTTTTTAACGTGTGCTTGAAATTTAAATATCGCTGACAAGTGTAGTTAGCATAAAACATTATTTAAAATTTTCATTTTATTGTGATTAAAATATATGACGATTATAAATTCAACAACTCTTGAATATGCGAAATCTGATATTACGAAATTTACATTTTATACGGGTGTCTTTATATTCTTCTAACGAAACGATGAAAAACATTCAATTCAAGTGGTAACTTGTTAAAGGCTTATATAAAAGAGTACGATGAAAATAAATATGACAACAAAGGGAATAATACCAGAAATAATTATGTTACAATTCAATAATTTTATGAAAATATAATATGTTACTGATATACTCGTATTATAGTAGTGGAATATGAAATATTCATAATCCGAGGTTTCATGCGAAAAATCGCATATCCAGGTTTTAGTGACTAAGCACGTTTTAAGGTCCCTACAATCCGATTATAACATTTTTACGATGAAGTCTATATATATATGTGTGTGTGTGTGTGTGTGTGGATGTGTGTGCGGATGTGTGTGTGGATATGTGTGTGGATGTGTGTGTATGTTGAAGGTACTATTTCTCAAATTCTACAAGACTCAATCAAAAAATAATGAGAAGAGCTGAATAGGTTCTGGTAACAACTAGACAACCAGAAATGGTAGTTTCTAAAAAAAAATTATAAATATATTTTTTTTTTAATTTATGTTACTAATAATAAAGATAATTAAATTTTCAATCTGACACATTTAATTTTTTTATTGTATCTTCTATAAGTTTAGAGATATAGTATATAATAATGTAGAATAATCTGTTGTAATAAATCTATTTGCTTAAAAAATAGTTGAGATATTTAAATGTTTGTAATTGACAGATAAATGCAAAATGTCAGTGTCAAAAGTCAGCAGTTTTGCTAACATTACTGAAAGATTTTTCTGGGAGGTAATATATCTTATTGTATTATTAATTAAATATGTGTTTAAAGTTATCGGTATATTAATATTACATATATCCTTAAGATATACCGCTAATACCGCCAATGAATTTAAAGAATTTTAAATAGATCACAAGAGTAGGACAAAATTCCTCATAGAACGAAAGAAGAGATACAATTTCAATTATTTGTATGTACAAGAAATGTTTCATTTGTTACTTATAGGGCGTGAGCAGTCATCCGACTTTGTTGGCCTTGGCAAACGATATGTGGATCCGTGTCAGAATGACAGCTAGTAGTCATTTACATAGGTGTCACAATTGTCATATGTCATAATTTTTCATTCAAAATTTCAAAATATTCCGGTATCGTGTTGTTTATTTTTCATCAATAGTATGGAATATACTTGTCAATAAGAATAATCCACATGGATTTGAAAAATCATGATGTTTTCAACAAAATATTATGATACTTGACACCTTTGTACTTTATTAATAGCTGTCATTCTGTCACCGGCCCCCATTGCTGCTTGTCAACGCAAACAAAGTAACATGACTGCTTACGCCCTATGTAACAAAATTAGAATGGTGAGAGGTATTGTGCTGGCCACACCAGATTTTTATTGTATTGTATTATTAATACTTTTATAAACCTCTCTCCGTATGTAAATATTGGTTGAAAAATTTAAAATACACTGCTTACTTAAACTTATTAATAAAGAAATTCCAACATGTAACATCAACATCTGACATTTGATATACAGGGTGTCCAGGATAAATTTTCCAACAATATGACGATGTCGAGAACTATAAAAGTTGGATAACTAAGACATGAATTATCCCATTAGGAGACCATTTTAATGCTGCTTCGTTTTTTTTTTTGCGAAAAATGAATATGTCACTAGACATGAGCGAAAATGTAAATTTTGCAGTTTTAATTCTTGCAAATAACTTTCTAGTGTGAAATAATACGGGATTTTAATTTGCACATCTTTAAGGTACTTTTTATGTTCTTTCGAATGGAAATGCTTTTTTATTACTGTTGAAGTTTTAATTTTTATATGGATGCCATATTGGAAAATTACACCAATGAAAAGATAATTATTTTAGCTTTCCAATGATTTATAATATGTCTATGTTCATTTGTTTCATTTGCTTCAGTATGGTGTGACCAGTGACCTGTGTTCGGACCAGAGGTTACACCATATTGAATAGCACAAAATAGTGCGAAACGCATCTTTGGTTACTTATTTTGTTGGTCGGCTTCTAACGATGACTTAAAAAGTTGACTAAGAAGTTGTAAACTTGTGAAACATGACAGAACTTTGTAATATTTTTATTATTACATTTGTTTCACAGTGAAATTTACTTTAGCAATTAGCATTTTTATTACTATATAGGTACCTGATATTTTGCAAGCCATTTTAACAGGTTTTTTGACTGTGTCTTTTACAAAATTATAAAGGGATAGGAAAGTTCGCTTCCAAGTACGTTTGCAGCCGTAGACATATCAACATCTGGATTTAAAATAAAGGTCCAATTATGTATGTTAGTATGTTAGATACAGCCTCCTTGACGCTGACTATAGAAATTTTGGTTAGGATCATTTTCTTCAATTTATTATAGGGAATAGTAAAAAGTTTGAGATTTATAAATTACAACCTGTGATCGGAAAAGCCTGGTTGTAACTCACTTCTATCAATATGTGTTAGCTCTGAAGTTGTATGATAAATATTAAAAGCAACAATAAAATTAAAAACACATACATATCAGTGTTTTTTTTCGAAAGAATAAGGTTAAAATCATCTAATATAAGCTTTTTAATAAAATTTTGTTGAAAAAGTGATAGTTTTTCAAAACTGTCCAAATAATATGTAAATTCACCAGAACGGTAAAATATGACAATATTAATTATTGACTCAATTAATTGCACACCATAGAGTTCTATGTTAAAACGCAATTTACATTTTCAAGATTCCTAACTTTAAATTTAATATTGCTTTTTATAAAAATAACTTAGGCCTGCAATAAAATGTTGCTAAGTTATATCCAATAATATTTATTATTTTGTACAATTTTGCTCAATATTATATTTGGTTTTGTTCAGTATTTTATGCTCCATATAAATAAAATTGTTCAGTAAAAAATAGTTTTTTTTCAGTATTTTTACCTCCCACTAGGTATAGGGATCATGATAAAAATCGTATATCGATTTGATAAATAACGTCGTTCCAAGATCCATAGAAACGCGCAATAATTTAGCTTGTCAATGGAACTTGAAATTAAGATTTGGATCAAAATATACACCCAGACTTTTGCAGAATGTATCAGGCTGAAGATGAATTCCGTCAAGCTTTATCATAGGTAGTTCGCTATTTCCTATAACTAGCATCGTTGATTTACTGGATTAATTCTGAGACCATTATCCTTAACCCACTGATATTATTATTAAGATCAGAATGAATATTACTAACAACACTGGACACATCTAACGGATAACATGATGTTAATATTTGTGTGTCATCAGCATATGAGTGAATATCGCAATGTTTTAGTTCGGCAGGTAAATCTGCGACATACAGTAAGAATAATAGTGGCCCCAGAATGGACCCTTGAGGTACCCCACGCACTAATTGGAATGAGGGTGAATCTAACGTTATAGAGTTGTTAGTAATACTAACTTGAAATTCTCTGTTATTAAGATAATTCTTACACCACTTCAATGCGTTCTCGGAAAATTTATAATATTTTAATTTAGCCAATAATAAAGTATGATCAACCATGCCAAAAGCTTTAGAGAAATCTATTTGAATCAGGAAAGATATTTTTGATTTATCATAATTTGTAATTAAGATATCCAGAATATTATTTAGGCATGTGTTAGTGCTATGTCCGTAACTAAAACCAAATTGATTTTGAGGAAGAATCCATTCTGTGTTACATAAGCAATCATTTGCTCGCAAAATATTTTCTCTAAAACTTTTGACAAGGTTGGCAGAATGCTTATAGGTCGCAGGTCATTGAAAGGTGAGGGTTTATTATTTTTCGGAATAGGTTTGACAATAGCTGATTTCCATATATCAGGAACTGTTCCGGTTAGCAAGCAGGTATTTATTATATGTGTAGCGTACTTAATAATAACTGGAAACATTAGTTCTAACATTTTTCTGGAATTCCCATCAATTCCAAATGCATTGGACTTCATGTTTTTAAAAAAGAAATCATTTTTTTCATTATCCACACATGTAAAATCAAGTAAATCAGTTTGTACATTTAAACATTGATTAGCATTATACTATTATACTTTAGTATCAGGGTTTGGATATGTTGTGCCAGTCTTGTTTAATAAGTAATTGTCATATTCATTCGGTTTCAATATTACTTCGCAAATATTATTCTCCGAGGCATTAGTAATTCTTCCATTTATATTCCTATTCTTTTCAAGTTAGTTCACAGTTTACCACTGTCTTTGTATTGTTATTAATATTATGGTTTAAATATGCTTATTTTCACGCCTAATTGCAGCTTTAGCTGTTTATACTACTCGGCGGTTTTATATTTTTTGTAATCAGCAAGGGCTTTGTTACGCTTACTCTGCATGATGTAATAACTGGAGTAATCCATGAACTAACTTTTTTTTAGTAGTAATTTCTTTTAAGGATTCAATCTTATTAAATAAGTCAATAATATTTTCATTAAGACGAGCCTTACCATCAATATTATT
This sequence comes from Harpalus rufipes, assembly GCA_951394225.1. Taxonomy (NCBI): domain Eukaryota; kingdom Metazoa; phylum Arthropoda; class Insecta; order Coleoptera; family Carabidae; genus Harpalus; species Harpalus rufipes. Next base: position 54,890,458 of record OX596274.1, read on the forward strand.
TAAGAAAATAATGTATTCCCAGTTCACAGATTCACAATCAGAGTAAAAATAATCAGGGTTAAAGTTTGTTTTTAGTTTCCGATAAACCGAATATTCTAATATTATTTCGCCGTGAGTATTGTTCAAAATCATCTAATTTCTTTTCATAAGAAATAGACGACTGATTTAAATCATAATTTACTTGCTTGAGTGTTATAATTTAAATAATAATAATAATCTAGATAGTTACGAAAAGATGACATAAGATATACGAGTATATATATATATATATATATATATATATATATATATATATATATATATATATATATATTGTTTTTCAGTAAAATAGAAGAAATAAATATTATAAATATTCAATCTGTACATGATATTAATAATGTAGTTACAAAAAATTGGCGACGAGGTGAAACTATATACTTCAGTATGGATGCAAATCAGTATTTACAGTTACTCGACATTTTTACCAAAAGTCAACAACAGCTAATGTCAACAAAAATTAATGAAAATTCCACGAATTCAACACTTCAAACCCCAGTAAATGCTACTTTAATTCCACCTTTCGTAAATTTCAATTCAAATAAAGAAGATTTCAAATTATACCGTCAACGTTTTGAAAATTATTTAACAATGAAAGGTGCCTTCGAAGACAAGACCCTTTTGAGTCAAATGCTGTTAAATTCAATTGGATCAAACCATTTTAAATTGCTGGTATCGGTCATATCACCAAAGAAACCTGCATAGTTTTCATATACAGAAATAGTAGAAGCCCTGGAAAAATATCTGTGTCCCAAGAAAAACATTTTAGTAGCCCAACATAGATTTCTATCAGTATATCAAACCGAAATTCAGTCAATTTCAGATTACGTTGCTTTACTTAGACGTGATATAAACGAGTGCATGTTTGTATGTGAATGTAAACATAACATTGCTGATACATTCCTTCGGGCACAATTTATACGTGGACTTCGTGACAACTCAATTCGAGAACAGTTACATCAATCTGATATTTCAAAATTTGAAGATATAGTTCAAAAAGTATTAGCACTCGAAGCATCCAAGATTGACAGCCGTGAGCTTGGATTAAAACAACCAGTTATGTTAAATTCTTTTCACCCTACGCAAGAAGTAAATAAAATACACAATCCTCGACTTTCTCGCAACAACAAAATTCGTCAGAGATCAAATTCAACAAGTCATTCATTTTCAAAATTTCAAGATCAACGTTCAAGATCACAAATTAATTATCGCCGCTTAGGAATCGATCGTCTATGCATCCGATGTGGCAGTAATAATCACAAAACAAGCGATTGTCATACTGATATTAAATCTCTTCACTCTAAATCATGTGGACGAACAGGTCATGTACAACGAGTATGAATACGATCTCTATTAACTTCTGAAATCTGCATCTCCAAGAAATTCGACTAATAAAATCGATAATACCACTAATAATCTAGATTATGGAATCAATCAAATAGTTAATATTTTCGAACAAAAGCGCTTGAAAATTAGTGACTAAAAAAAATATTTTGTCACCGTTGGAATCGAAGGTCGACCACAGAAATTTGAAGTAGATTCAGGAGCAGGATTTACACTACTTCCACGTTCAAGTTATCAAAATCTTCGTCTTGAACATAAACTCAAAAAATAAAAACTTGCATTTCGTTCATATACAAATAGCATCTTCGTACTAGACGGAAAAACCACTGTATTGGTCCAATATAAGAAGGTTTCATCAGAAGAAGAATTGTATGTTGTTCCAGATAATTTTTCACCACTACTAGGTAGAGCGTGGATTCGTAATTTAGGTATTGATCTCAAAGAACTCGATCAGTCAGGTGAAACATCAAACCCAAAAATATGCACAATCGATCAAGTACACGAAATCATTAAGAAATACTCTTCAATATTTTCGGTTGTATACCAGGTATCTCATACTCTCTTCATCTACGAGAAAATGCGAAACCAATTTTTCTGCGTGAACGTGACGTACCTTATGCACTCAGAGAAAAAGTTGAAAAGGAACTCGACTCATTAGAAGCATATGGTATCATTTCAAAGCTAACTCACAGTGATTGGGAATCACCTCTGGTGATTGTTCCCAAGCCAGATGGAAATGTACGTCTTTGTGTAGATTACAAAGTAGGAGTCAACCCTCAACTCAAATCTGCACATTACCCCATTCGAATTGACGATATTTTTAATAGCTCACGCAATAAAACTTATTATTGCAGACATGATCTTTATAAAGCATACCTGCATGTAAATATGGATGAAGATAGTCGTTCAATACAAACCATTTTCACACACCGGGGCACTTATCAAATGAACCGCCTTCCATTTGGAATTAAAACCGCCCCTAGCGAATTTAATAGAATTTTAGACCAAATACTTCAAGGACTTAATGGTACCATATCATACTTCGATGACATTATAAATCATGGACGAACCAAAGACGAATGCCAGCTCCGATTCGAACACTGCCTTAATCGTCTTCAAAAATACGACTTGCATTTAAACAAAAGTAAGTGCGAATTTTTTAAAACACAAATCAAATATCTTGGAAACGTCATTCGTCATAATCAAATTTTAAATTGTCCAGAGAAGATTAAAGCGATTATCGAAATGCCCAGATCAATCAATATTGACGAACTTCGTCGTTTTCTTGGAATGGTAACGTATTATTCAAGTTTATTTTCCGCTGTCCAACACTATCTTACCCGTTACGAAAACTTCTTCAACAAATTTCAAAATTTTACTAATCTAATTTATGTGAAGCTGCCTTTATTCGTCTCAAAAATGAAATTTCCAGTGAGAAAGTATTAATTCCCTATGATCCAGAACTTCCATTAATAGTAACATATGATGCTATTCCTCAAGGCGTTGTAGGGTTATTATCACATATTGTCAACGGTCAAGAAAGACCCATAGCTTTTTTTTCAAGATCTCTTACCACTGCAGAGAGTAATTACAGTCAACTTGATAGAGAAGGATGATAATTGGGAAATAATCTGACACGCAGAGTGTGTAAAATTATTTATTTCCTGGCCTACGTTTCGACTTTGACCAAAGTTTTCATCAGGGCTAGAAATTGTCAATTATAGATGGTAACATGGGGAACCACCATACGACCCATGGGTATAACAAGTTGTAATTAGGTATACCCATGGGTCCTTATTATTACTTATTACTTGAACAAATATATTCTATATGGATATCATTTCAAAATAAGATAATTTTATATAATGTCGGTATTACGGAAACATATAATACATATCTGTATTTATATAATACTTGCATTCGATTAGTAATTTTATCACTCTCAATTATTACATTTTATTACATACACAGTCAAGGCGAATATCGGGTTTTTTTCTCTTACGGAGTAGTTGTTTTGATAAATATGATGACTGATTTTTCAAATATTGTGGGTATTCCGTCATCTGTCTATTTTAAAGCTAATTATGTGTCATCTAACCTAGTGGGTTTATGCTCGTCAAAATGCGAAATGCAAAGAGCCGAGGATTTTGATTTAGGATTTGCCATATATGTTTCGCATCTTACTATCGAATAGAAATTTTAAAACAATAGCAAATTTGGCCGTCTTCTCGTAATTGCTTCTGTACATTGGCACTGCACTTTAATACCATTTTTCTTTTAGCAATTAATAATAATCAACAAAAACCAAGAAAATATTGGTATGAGAGCGCAGAGAAAATTCGAAGGCATATACAGGGTGTTCCACAACTTAGGGGTATATACTGTACGACGTGCTGATTATGAAACAATTTTTTTTAAATTCGCAAAGTTAAGGGTAGTTTACTTGAAGTAGACATTTTTTGGACCACTGGAGTAGCATACGTCATAGAAAGAAATGTTAAATGAAATTAATTATGAAAGAAACATTATGTAATGTACGTTAGATTTAGAGATAATTGTTTTGAATACAAAATAATTTCTCCATAAATTAACCCCATGTCCACTAACCCACTGTTACTAAATGCATCCATTTTAACAAAAACTACACTTCACTGCTATTCACTGTAAAATTAGAACACTGCACCAGCAAAGATAAATGATAATTAACAGCAATGTCGACGAAAGAATTCCTTACCACCTAACAAATTAAATTAAATTATTAATTACATAATATTAGACATTTGTTAGTATTATGTGGTATTAGATATTACGTAAACAACTACTTTCATTGTAGAAGATTTGAAAAAAAAATTTAAAATAACTACCGACCAGTGGCAAAAAAAATGTTTGCTTGAAATACGATGCAATTTTTTTGCGAATTTTTTAAAAATTCTTTTTGTTTTATAATCAGCACGTCGTACAGTATTACCCTTTATTTTTTTGTCCTAAGTTGTGGAACACCCTGTATATATATATATATATATATATATATATATATATAGATAATAATAATAATAATAATAATAAAGTACTAGCTTATACAATGAGTGGTGCTTCTTAGATTACATTTGGTGTGTACATAATTTACAGTTCAAATATTTAAGGCGAATGCTCGTAATTGTAGGGCAGTGATTGTGTAGTTATGGACTTCGTACATTTTCTTGGTGTCATCGAAGATAAGTAATTGAGTGAAGGTGGTGCTTTGGTCTTGATTGTCGTTCGACAGGTATGGCGACAGATATGTTGTCCGGATAGAGCTGTAGAATGGGCAAGCTATAAAGAAATGTTGTAGATTATCAATTTCTAGGCAGTTGCAAATTGAGCAAATATTGTTATTGTCGAATTTGTGAGTTGTTCCTCTTACGTAGAGTGTAGTGGTATCTCGTGTTGCTGCTACACGGATTTGACTAATGATTTTGGTGACGATAAAGTTTCTCATTTCTGCATTTAGATACTGGAATTCCCCATCAGAAGTGAGAATTTGTTTGTATATTTCGCTATAGGTTGAGTTCTTTATTCTTTCCAGATCTTCATTTTTTAGTTGTAGCGTAAGTTGTTTTATTAGTGAGTCAAAATTATTTGTCAGTGTGGTGAAGTTTAGAGATTCCCATACATCTAGGCACTTTATTTTTTCAAACATAGCTTTTACGGTTGTTACCCAATTATACTTTGGTAAGTTGCGTGAGCTGCTGTTTAATTTTATAAGTTTCTCATAGCAAATTTTGGGGTATCTTTCATTGTTCATTAGATATATTTTTTGTAGGTAGTTCAGAATTGATTTAAAAACAATTATTTCCAATTTTGGTTGGTTTACTTCAGTGCGGACTATATAGTTTGGAGTGTTATTGGGCCAGTGGAAGAGATTTTTAAAGAAGCCCGTTTGAATTTTTTCAATTTCGTCTAGGTACAGTAAACTGTAAACTTCTGAGCCGTATAGAAGGGTCGGGAGCACAACTGTTTCATATAATTTTATTCTTGCGTCTTCGGCTGTCGTTCTGGTAGTGACCATAAAGTTTCTTACATTGGCAGCTGCACAGCGTGCCTTACTTAGTGCAATGTTTTTTGCTTTGTTATGTAGTCCCGAGTTGGTGATTAAAATTCCTAGGTATGTGTACTCTGAGGTGAATTCGATAGATTCATTTTATCATATATATATATATATATATATATATATATATATATATATATATATATATATATATATATATATATATATATATATATATATATATATATATATGCGTAAAAAAACAGGAAACAAAAATAAATCATCACGGCATATTACCCATTGCTGGGTGTGTCAATCTGCTTTGTACACAGATATCAGTAATGATGAAATATTTATACCGTGCGGGCACTTACCAGGCGTCACCTCATGGGCACTCATTGCTGGCATGAAGAGTGCACAGGGGTCAATTTTGTGCCATTAGAATTCGAAATAATTTTTGGCATCGCTCGGGATCGAACTCGGGTCCCCAGATTCGCGACCAGATATTCAGGCACATGACCACGAGACGTCATATAAATAAAATGGTATTGTATCATATTTGAATAGTTATTTACGAGTCGTATGCATTGTAAGTAAAATATTCTTTCAGAACTGAATAATGAATAATGTGCAGAGCTTTGCATATCTGAAAAACATTCCGAGTATCATACATAAACCAGTATTTAAGGGATTATTTCGATAAATGCAAAAATTTTCAGCAATAAAATCCGTTGTTTAAAAACAGGAAAAAGACATTAAATAGAAAATTTGTTTTCATTTGACGATAGGTCAACAATGTAAAAAAAAATGTTTGCATTTCACACTCAAATTTCACAAAATTGTATTTTCCATTCCATTATTATTTCATAGCTTCGATCTCATTCCCGGACGAATAATTGTAGTTTACACTACTTTAATAATGAAACATTTAGAGTGACAATGCCTCAGTATAAAGAGAATAAACAATTAAATAAAATAAAAAATCATACGACATTACTGACTTACCGGTCGAGTCATCTCCGAATATATTTGAATATGTCTCAATTTTAAACCAGGCAAACAAAACAAACCTAAACAAAACGGCATTATATACAAACCACATGTACCAAAACCTCCAAAAAGTGTAGTTAACTCTAGGTCAGCCGAGACCGGGTCAAAAATAACCCAAGTTTTACCTTTTTACCTCTCGTTAAGAGAGGTATTGGATTCATGCTAAAAATCGCATATCCAGATTTTATTGAATAAGCACGATTTAAGGTCCATAGAATCCGATTTTAACATTTTTACAATGATGTCTGTGTGTGTGTGTGTGTGTGTGTGTGTGTGTGTGTGAGAGAGAGAGAGGTTGTTGGAGACACGATTTCTCAAATTCTATAAGACTAAAGACCTGTTTGACTACGTATTCCTCAATCTAACGGTAATGGGAAGAGTTGAATAGGTTCTGGTAACATTGGGACAACCGGAAGTGGTAGTTTCTAAAAAAAAAATTCAAAATATTATTTTTTGAAAATTTGTCACTACAAATATTAAAGATAATTAAATTCTCAATCTGACACATTTAAATTTTTTATTATATCTCGTATAGGTTTGGAGATAAAGTATATAATAATATAGAATAATCTGTTGTAATAAATCTCGTTGCCCGAAAAACAATTTAAATTTTTGTAATTGACAAATAAATGCAAAATGTAAGTGTCAGATTTTTCTGGGAGGTATGAGTACATTTAATATATATTATTATATTATTAATTAAATATGTATTTAAATTACAGGTATGTCAATATTACATATATCCTTAAGAAATACCGCTAATACCGTCAATGAATTTGAAGAATTTTGAACATATTAGAATAGTAGGATATAATTTCTCATAAAACGAAAGAAGAGAAACAATTTCAATTATTATTTGTGTGTACAAGAAAAGTTAAATTTGTTACTTTTAGGGCGCGAGCAGCCATGTGACTTTGTTGGCTTTGGCAAGCAGATATGAGGATCCGTGTCATAATGACGGTTAATAGTTATTTAAATAGATGTCACAATTGTCATATGTCATAATTTTTCATTCAAAATTTCATAATATTCTGTTTATTTGTCATCCATTAGTATGGAATATACTTGTCGAGGAAAATAATCCACATGGATTTGGAAAATCATAATGTTTCGAATGAAAACTTATGATACTTGACACCTATGTATATTACTAGCTATCATTCTGACACGGGCCCCCATATCTGCTTGCTAAGGCCAACAAAGTCACATAACTGCTCGTGCCCTATGCAACATAAAATTAAAATGGCGAGAGGTATTGTGCAGGCCACAACAGATTTTTTGTAATAAATTTTAACAAAACTATATATTTAATGCCCTTCAATGTATTCCTTAAAACAATACCATTATTTATTTTATAAAAATATTTTGTGTTAGAAGTACTTTGTAAATGTGATACGGGTCATATTTGACCAGATTTAGATACTTGATGGTTTACTGTTTAATATATAAAACTAGTTTTAACTTGCAAATCTTTGCATGATTTCGTGAGTTTCCTTTTATTTATTCAGTAGTTGTTGTACTATTGAGGTGATAGATTGTGTTATAACTTGTGACGATGGAGAAAAGTAATAAATATAAAAACTTAAGTAATTATGAAAAACGTAAACCTCTAAATGAAAAAGAATTATATGAGGCATTATATGCAAGTGACAACGATTATGACGACAATGTTGAAGAAGAACTAAGTGATGATGATGAAGATTATGTGGAGAGAAATGTAGAAGATTCTATAAATTCGTCAGGAAGTTCTGAATCTGAAAATGATATGGAAGAAGATGACTCAAATGTGGGAGTTGATGATGAAACTGTGTCAGGTCGACAGTGGAAACATATTTCTTTGGCAAAAGCATCAAAATGTGCGCCACAAAACATAATTCGCTCACCGACAAAAGCAGTAACATATCATCTATATTAGAATCATTGAATTTTTTTATATCTGCAGATATTTTTGATATTATCGTAAAATACACGAACAAAAAATCTCACGATTACTTTCAAGCAAATCCCGACAAAACTATTACATGGACAGATATTGACAGTGAGGAACTGTCTGCCTTTTTCGGGATACTAATTCTTGGTGGACAATTCAGAGATTCAAAAGAAGATCCTGCAAATTTGTAGCGGGAAAATGAGGCGTGTAATAGACATATTTACAATGCCACAAGATAAACAAGGATATAGTGCAACAACTCTCAAAGATATAGAGAGTATATGACGAAAATTAAAAGAAATTAAACAACAGGATACGCGAGCTAAGCGTGGAAGATGTGTAAGGTGTGTAGGAAATTATATATATATATATATATATATATATATATATATATATATATATATATATATATATATAATCACATTTTACACGTCTTTTTGTTAAACATTTCGTATATACCCTATGCTTACAATGCAGTCGGTCACCTCATGTTATGACGTCACGCATAGAGAGGAAATAAGCATTCAGGCCTATTCTCTCGTATGGCCTCGATGTTGTCTATAAACATGTAAATTAATAAAATTGGGAACTCTTTGTAAAGTAGATTATTTTGTGTACTGTCTTTTTACCTCTCGCTAAGAGAGGTATTGGATTCATGCTAAAAATCGCATATCCAGATTTTATTGAATAAGCACGTTTTAAGGTCCCTACAATCCGATTTTAACATTTTTACGATGATGTCTGTGTGTGTGTGTGTGTGGGTGTGTGTGTGTGGATGTGTGTGTGTGGGATGTTGGAAGGACGGTTACTCAAAAACTATAAGACTTAAAATTTGTTTAACAACGTATTTCCCAATCGGACATTCATGGGAAGATCTGAAAAGGTTTTGGTAACAATTGGACAACCGGAAGTAGAAGATTCTTGAAAAAAAATCTTCTAAATATTATTTTTTGAAAATTTTTCTTGATAATATTAAAGAAAAATAAATTCTCTTTCTGATACATTTAAATATTTTTATACATATTTTATAGATTTAGAGTTAAAAGGAATATAATATATAAAATAATGTTGTAATTAATTTTACAACCGAAAGGATGCCATGAAAAATAGTTGCAAATTTAAATTATTTGTAACTGACAGATAAATGTCAGTGTCAGAAATAATGAGTAATGAAAGAAAAATGTATTTGGAGAATCCCTTAATTCTTGATCTGTGACTATTATGGAGATGACAAGTCTAGGTTGAAGGACTTAAATTTGTTTCAAACATTATGGGACAATGTACACCAGTACTGTAGACTAGAGTAACTTTGAATTGCGAAAAAGCTATCAAATTCTTCTCAAGTAAGTTGTAAATATTGACAAAATTACACATCGATATAAGAATAATCGGAGTGCAATCTATCCGTCACTTTATTAAAGGGAATTAAGGTTATTTAGATATAACAAGTATGAAAAAATAAAATGTAAAAGAAGATATATAAGAATAGATGCACAATCCAGATATATACATTTTAGACCGCCCAAAATTAATGTTTTTACTATAAGAATATGAAGAGAAAGTAAACAAAGTTGTTCGAATTGAAAATTGCTGTTACCAGCCTAATATTTATATATGGTAAACTCTACTTTGTAATTTATTGTAACATAATTTATGGTAAAATATCTTCATGTTGAGACATGCTATTATTGAATAATAAAGAAGTTTATACGTCATAGATTTATATGAATATATTATTTGTATTTATAAAAATAATCTTTGCTTTATGCATACAGCCAGGTAAAATATACGGCGAGAGGTTATGTGCTGGCCACATCAGATTTTTTTACCAATAATTGGAGAATTACCGAAACCTGTGTGCAAAGTAGATTGGCACACTCAGCAATGGCTTATATGCCGTGATGATATATATTATTATTATTGAAGCATTACAAGACTTGGGAGTAGCCGAGTATACTTTTGGCTTATTATTATTTATAATTTTATCTGTATTATTACCCTTTCCTTTCGGTTTTCCCTTGGTCCGCCGAAAATATTTATAAAACTTTATCAACCAAAATTGGGTTAATTTTGACCCGAAATATTTTTAAGGGAAAAAAATGGTATAGCTCTATATTGATAGAAAAAAATATATTTTTGTAATAATTTACATTCGTTGTAGTCAAAAAATAAATTTGTTTTCGCAAATATAATTACATGTCATGACACAAATAAGTTTATTCGCCGTCTTCATCGCGCAAACATCTAGCGCATGTAATTGTTTGGATTTGATGGGTATGTTTAGAACATGTGAACTTGTTACATGTGGAACATCTTTTTGCGTATTTGTTATAATTTCCTACACACCTTACACATCTTCCACGCTTAGCTCGCGTATCCTGTTGTTTAATTTCTTTTAATTTTCGTCATATACTCTCTATATCTTTGAGAGTTGTTGCACTATATCCTTGTTTATCTTGTGGCATTGTAAATATGTCTATTACACGCCTCATTTTCCCGCTACAAATTTGCAGGATCTTCTTTTGATTCTCTGAATTGTCCACCAAGAATTAGTATCCCGAAAAAGGCAGACAGTTCCTCACTGTCAATATCTGTCCATGTAATAGTTTTGTCGGGATTTGCTTGAAAGTAATCGTGAGATTTTTTGTTCGTGTATTTTACGATAATATCAAAAATATCTGCAGATATAAAAAATTTCAATGATTCTAATATAGATGATATGTTACTGCTTTTGTCGGTGAGCGAATTATGTTTTGTGGCGCACATTTTGATGCTTTTGCCAAAGAAATATGTTTCCACTGTCGACCTGACACAGTTTCATCATCAACTCCCACATTTGAGTCATCTTCTTCCATATCATTTTCAGATTCAGAACTTCCTGACGAATTTATAGAATCTTCTACATTTCTCTCCACATAATCTTCATCATCATCACTTAGTTCTTCTTCAACATTGTCGTCATAATCGTCGTCACTTGCATATAATGCCTCATATAATTCTTTTTCATTTAGAGGTTTACGTTTTTCATAATTACTTAAGTTTTTATATTTATTACTTTTCTCCATCGTCACAAGTTATAACACAATCTATCACCTCAATAGTACAACAACTACTGAATAAATAAAAGGAAACTCACGAAATCATGCAAAGATTTGCAAGTTAAAACTAGTTTTATATATTAAACAGTAAACCATCAAGTACCTAAATCTGGTCAAATATGACCCGTATCACATTTTTCCATATTTAAAATAAACAAAGTACTTCTAACACAAAATATCTTTATAAAATAAATAATGGTATTGTTTTTGAGGAATACATTGAAGGGCATTAAATATATAGTTTTCGTTTAGAATTTATTACAAAAAATCTGTTGTGGCCAGCACAATAACTCTCGCCATTTTAATTTTATGTTGCATAGGGCACGAGCAGTTATGTGACTTTGTTGGCCTTAGCAAGCAGATATGGGGGCCCGTGTCAGAATGATAGCTAGTAACATACATAGGTGTCAAGTATCATAAGTTTTCATTCGAAACATTATGATTTTCCAAATCCATGTGGATTATTTTCCTCGACAAGTATATTCCATACTAATGGATGACAAATAAACAGAATATTATGAAATTTTGAATGAAAAATTATGACATATGACAATTGTGACATCTATTTAAATAACTACTAACCGTCATTATGACACGGATCCTCATATCTGCTTGCCAAAGCCAACAAAGTCACTTGGCTGCTCGTGCCCTAAAAGTAACAAATTTAACATTTCTTGTACACACAAATAATAATTGAAATTGTTTCTCTTCTTTCGTTCTATGAGAAATTATATCCTACTATTCTAATATGTTCAAAATTCTTCAAATTCATTGACGGTATTAGCGGTATTTCTTAAGGATATATGTAATATTGACATACCTGTAATTTAAATACATATTTAATTAATAATATAATAATATATATTAAATGTACTCATACCTCCCAGAAAAATCTGACACTGACATTTTGCATTTATTTGTTAATTACAAAAATTTAAATTGTTTTTCGGGCAACGAGATTTATTACAACAGATTATTCTATATTATTATATACTTTATCTCCAAACCTATACGAGATATAATAATTTCAAAAAATAATATTTTGAATTTTTTTTTTAGAAACTACCACTTCCGGTTGTCCCAATGTTACCAGAACCTATTCAACTCTTCCCATTACCGTTAGATTGAGGAATACGTAGTCAAACAGGTCTTTAGTCTTATAGAATTTGAGAAATCGTGTCTCCAACAACCTCTCTCACACACACACACACACACACACACACACACACACACACACACACACACACACACACACACACACAGACATCATTGTAAAAATGTTAAAATCGGATTCTATGGACCTTAAATCGTGCTTATTCAATAAAATCTGGATATGCGATTTTTAGCATGAATCCAATACCTCTCTTAACGAGAGGTAAAACGGTAAAACTTGGGTTATTTTTGACCCGGTCTCGGCTGACCTAGAGTTAACTACACTTTTTGGAGGTTTTGGTACATGTGGTTTGTATATAATGCCGTTTTGTTTAGGTTTGTTTTGTTTGCCTGGTTTAAAATTGAGACATATTCAAATATATTCGGAAATGACTCGACCGGTAAGTCAGTAATGTCGTATGATTTTTTATTTTATTTAATTGTTTATTCTCTTTATACTGAGGCATTGTCACTCTAAATGTTTCATTATTAAAGTAGTGTAAACTACAATTATTCGTCCGGGAATGAGATCGAAGCTATGAAATAATAATGGAATGGAAAATACAATTTTGTGAAATTTGAGTGTGAAATGCAAACATTTTTTTTTACATTGTTGACCTATCGTCAAATGAAAACAAATTTTCGATTTAATGTCTTTTTCCTGTTTTTAAACAACGGATTTTATTGCTGAAAAATTTTGCATTTATCGAAATAATCCCTTAAATACTGGTTTATGTATGATACTCGGAATGTTTTTCAGATATGCAAAGCTCTGCACATTATTCATTATTCAGTTCTGAAAGAATATTTTACAAATACGATTTACTGTTTGGACTTCGTTACTGAACTCTTGACTTATAATGACTTCGTAGTATAACGTCGAAGGGGATATTTAGATTTTATTCGCATTTGTTTTTAATTGGAATTAGAAGTGTATATCTTCGAGTTTATGGAAAACGAACAAATTATAGCATATTTGATGTTCGATTTTCTTTAATTACTATCAAACGTGCATATTTAATTAAAAATGAGCATGCCTGCTTGTACAGGGTGGGGCAGAAAAACCTATCCGATTTCAAATCCCTTTTTCTCAAAAGAGGGAGCAGGTAGAGTAGTGGGGTAAAAACCGTTAGAAAGCCGGTTTTATGCCATTTGTCAGTAGTCAACATGCCTTGGTCTGGTGAACATCGTGCTTTTGTTATTGAGCGGCTTATCGAATGCGGCGGTTCGATAATTGCTACACAACGTGCTTTTCGAATTCATTTCGGACTCGGGCGTCATGATCCTGTTCCACATCACGCTACGATTAAAGTGTGGGTGTCAAATTTTAGACAGACGAGTTCAGCATTGAAAAAGAAGTCGCCTGGACGTCCCAGGACAGCAACAGGACCTGAAAACGTGGCCAATGTGAGAGCCGCGATTGAACGTTCCCCGCGAGCGCTATTGTTTCATGCTGGAAAATTTTCTTAGACCCAAAATGGAAGAAAATGGCGTGGAAAATGTGTGGTTTCAACAGGATGGGGCAACCGCCCACACATCGCGACGATCAATGGACATTCTCAGGGAACTGTTTCCCGGTCGCCTCATTTCCCTGAGAGGTGATCTTGGCTGGCCGCCGCGCTCACCGGATCTCACTCCATGTGACTTCTTCCTTTGGGGTTACCTCAAATCGAAGGTTTACCAGCATCGACCAAGGACCCTTCTTGCTTTACGAAGGGAAATTGCTCGGGCAATTGAAGAAATTCCTGTGGAAATGACGGTGAAAGTCATGGAAAGCTACCGCGAGCGCCTAAATCAGTGTATCCGCTCCCAAGGACGACATTTGAGTGATGTGCTTTTCAAAACTTAAATTTAAAAATGGCATAAAATTTGCGATATGTTAATAAAATTTTTTTTTGACAAGTTGAGTGGTTTTAATTTTATAACGTTTTGAAATCGGATAGGTTTTTCTGCCCCACCCTGTATAAATAACGACTCTTTCTGAAATTAAAGTTCGGATTAGAAATCGATTTAATTATTTTCATAGGACGTGGCTATAGTACCGAACACGGGATCGTTTAAAAAGAATTAAATCACGATGAGACGTGATTTATGGTTTAGTAATAGAAACGTTCGAGGGTTGTGCAAAATAATAGAAAACCCAAACGCGGGACCGTTGTTGAATAACTGACTTAGCTGGCTTGTATATTTTTCTAATAGCCTAAATAGACCAACAATAACCTAACCTAAAGCATAATATTCGACCCGCGTTTTCCAACTCTAAGTTTTATGTTTTAGGTTAGGTAATGTTGAGGTGTATTTAAAGAATTTGCGTAAACCGTACGACGTATCGCGAATTTATTTTTATTTTATTAGTTTTACTATTTTTCTTTTTTTAAAAAAAATTATATTTCTATGCGAATTCTGTGGTTAATGGATATTTTATAATTAGAAATTTTTATTTTAAGCTCAGTATTCTAAAGTTTTAAATATAAGGATAATAAATAAATACTGTGTCTCAAAAAGCGAACCCTGCAACGAGATCACAAGAACAATAAGAGGTAGGTATGAAGTCTCTTAAGTAGACAAAAATTTAGGAAACCAATTTAGTTGTACCTATAATTTATATGAAATAACTTCCAAATGTGTAATAATACTGAATTTTGATTTATACCATTTTAAGGCACTTTTTACATTCTTACGAATGACGGGGCGCAATTATTTTATCGCCATTGGGTTTTGAGTTATGATGTCAGTTTTAGATGGACGCCATATTGAAAAGTTATAGTACTGAATTTTTACCTCTCGCTGAATGAAAACTTATGATACTTGACACCTATGTACATTATTACTAGCCGTCATTCTGACACGGGCCCCCATATCTGCCAACAAAGTCACATGTTTGCTCGCGCATGAAAATGGCGAGAGGTATTGTATAAAAGTGAACCTGGATTAAGAATCGTTTAATTTTTATTTGCTGTTGCACGGCTGTTTGTACTTCTAGTAACAAGAATAATTAAATTTCGGTATTTTTTATATTTGTTTTTGTTTGTGTCAAAGTTTAGAGGTTATATTGGTAAGTTCGATTCAAATAGAATTATAGTTCTTAAAACTGAAGTATAATTAAATATATTCATTGTTTTTAACAAAAATGGCATCAGACGAAAAAAGAAAAGGATGAAAGATGCTTATTATTAAATCTTGCCAATTCGTATAAACATATACCTAATTTAAAATAAAATAAAAACTGACCAATGTATAGTACTAAAGACAAAGAAACTGCTTGGCATGAAATAACAATTTAATAGTCGTGGAAGTGGCAAATTTAGAAGAAAAAAGTACTACTGCAAGACGATAGCGTACAAAAATAAATAGATGGGGTAAAATATATAAAAAAGAAAATATTTATATAGATATTAAATTAAAAGAAGCTACATTGAAAAAATAAGAAGAATTTGAATTACGAAAGAAAAGTATTTTACTCGATATAGAGAAAAAGAAGCGGGAAATGTAATTTATTATTCTGTGTGTCTGCGACCTTTATAATTATTGTTTATTTCATTTAAGTTGATTAAAAATGTGATTTTATTGTCCTTAATAATTTATTGCAATATATTCTCTGAAATATCTAGTATTATAATTAAAAATAAATAATGTAATATAGATGCTTTATTTATAATACAGTTTAATTATAGTAAATTAAATCTGTTGGTACTAATTTAATTTTAATTCATGTATCCATCCAAAGTAATTGTTAACTATACTCTCTCTGACATCAAATCCAGCATCTACATTTTGGCCAATTGGAAGTGTTATTGGAGGGATTTGGCCATCAGCAATCAATTGCTGTAATACATACTGGTGAATGTTAGGATCTAATGGTGATTCCTGTTCCCATTGATTTCTTGCAAGATTTTGTAAACTGCGGTTGCTACAATCAGTTTTAACGTCGTTTCAATCTTTAATCTATATCCATAGACAAATTTTTCATATTCCAAAAATATTTTCGTCTTTTACTCGTGTACGGATGTAGCAGTGTTAATAAATATGTTCTTGTTGGATATCCACTATCACCTAAATCCAATTAAATTTCTGTTAATATAATCGCAATGTAATGCAAAATGAAAATATATACTTACTGACATACAATTTGGAAAATTCGCGTTTTAAAATTGAGCTCGAATTCGGGCCATCTACCTACAATGTAAATTCTAGGTTAGCATTACATATAGCTTGCACATTAATCGAGAAATATGATTTTCTATTTTTTATTATTTCTGCATCGTCGCCTCCATAAAATGATAGTTATTTTGCATAGTTTCTCAACACATTTTTAATACGGGTAGCAATTTATTAACATACGCTTTCCTGTGGATTGCATTCTGATATGTGTGCTATACAGGGCCCCACGAACTTTTGTAAATGAAGATATATTAAAAAAAAACTGTTCTGATTTCTTATAACTTGGCATTAAATGTTAATTTAAATGTTTTATTGTTATTTATTATTACAATGTTAATAATATTAAATTGTATAAAAACTTATCCCGAATCAACCTAACAATTACAGAATAAGTTTTTCTAAAAATTTAATCTAAAGTTTTTACCTCCCGCTACCCTTGGTAAGGGAGGTATAGGGATGTATGTGTGTATGATATGTGTGTGTGTGTGTGTGTGTGTGTGTGTGTGTGTGTGTGTCTGTGGATCCTTTTTAAGCTCTAACTCAAATACTATTGTTCAGAAAAATTTTAAACCTTGTATTTCTACCTTAGTCTTATATGGAAAGATGCAATTAGATTTTTGAGTAAATCAGACAACCGGAAATGGCACTTTACTGGAAGCTAAAAATATTTTTTCTTCGAAAGATACTTTTAAATGTTATTTTTTCGAGATTTGTTATTATAATATATTATTATTATATATTAAATATAATAAAGTTTTTTTTAAATTTTCTACAGGTTTGCGTTAATACTTTTTGTATATATTTTATGGATAAATTTCTAAAATTATCTATGTTTTCATCCCGGAGCCTACGTTTTAAACATAACTCCATGGTTACACTGTTCAGATCTCAAATGTATGTAACTGACAGATATATGTCACTGTCAATAACTAATCATTTTAAATAATAATAGTAACGTTTTAAAAAGAAAATAGTAAATGAAACAATAATTATATGGAAAAGAACTTAATACAGTTTCCAGCATAAGTAAATATGTAGGAATATAGGTAAGATAATAAAAATATATAATAATATCATCACGGCATATTACCTATTGCTGGGTAAGCCAATCTGCTTTGTACACAGACGTCGGTAATAATGATGGAATACCGTGCAGGCGTTTAGTCACTTCAAGCGAATCTGGGGAATGTGTTCGATTCCGATCGACGCCAAATATTTTAGAATTTTAAATGGCATAAAAGTGACCCCTGTGGTGCACTCTCCACGTCAGCAATGAATATAGTATATAAATAAATAAAATAAGTTTTATTTCTGAAGCAGATATCAAATATAGATTCCATTTAAAAAATGTAAGTTTGTGTTGTCTCAAAAAGTTCCTATTAAAAAAATAAATGGGCAATAAAAGTACCTAACTTTTTTATTTGACACATTTTTTTAAGTTTCCAATTGTTTATGAGTTATTTGAAAATGAAAATTTTGAACAAAAATGGTTTTTTGTCATTATTTAGTAACAATTGTTTGGCAAAACAAAAGCACATCAAAAATGGCACCCAAAAACGCACCAGATGTCCTATTTAACCTAAGTCATATTTCTTGAGCTCTTCTAATTTCTGAAATTCCATTTGTGGCACACGAAATCCGAACACCCAAGTGGAGAATTATACTATTATGGTTGCGAAACATGGACCTTAAGAAAGGAGAAAAAGTATATGCAAAGATTGGGACGAATAGAGAGTCAGGAAAGATAGGAGCAGAAAGAATAATTTTGATGGTACTAAGAGGAAAGAAATCTAGTGGGATTACATATATTTTAAGAAGGGATTGTATAGAATAATAATATAATTTATGGGAAAGTAAATGGGCAAAGGAGAATGAAGAAGAAAATTAGGATGTTGACAGATGTTAAGAACACAGGGGATTACGATGTGCTGAAAAGAAAAGCGCAAGACAGACTGGATTAGAGGCAGTATTTTCGCCAAAGATAGTATTCACAATTGACGAAGAAGAGAATTCTTACAGTGTACAACATATTTATGTTCATTTGTTTCAAACAGCAAAAATGCATCAACTATTAAATTTATAGGTTAAAATTGAAAACCATGCTAATATTTGATGTAAGGTACTTCAGTCAAACTTGTTAAAGTCGAAATGATTAAGTACAGAGACAAATGTGATGTTTTTTTTATTCCGTGTCCAACTTTTATTTAAAACTAGTTTAATTTTCTTTGTCTACTTAAACTATAATAAAGTTTTTACTTTACTAATATTTGTTCTCGTTTATGAAAATAGAATGAAATGACAATACATAAAGATGGAGAATTAATGTACGCAGAAAAAGACGAATATCTCAGCTTTATCAACATCACTGTAGGTTTATACGAACAGTTGGTAAATGTTCTCGTCCAGTTTCCTATTCCAGCTCTCGTAACAAACCGCGATCCGTCAGGCTATTTACCTCAGAGCCCGAGTTCTCGCCTTTAGGTTTCAGGCAGTTCAACGCTACACAAGCCAATTAACTCAAGCTTCGATTAAATACGAGAATCTGTCTTCGAGACAGGAAATTTTATAACCAGTGGATACTCAACAACTAGATATAGGCATTTAGGGCTAAACTAACCCTCTTGTTTAGTCAAAGAGATTAATTTAAGTATAGAAATATAATGTGATAGAAGACTTTCCTCTTATCTCCAAGTAGATGTCACACATTTGATGATTGGGTAAGATTTACCCAGACTAAAATTATCATCTTTTGATGTAATTGTTAGTTGCATATGCAATTATTATTATAAATTAGCTTTATACACTAATACAATATCTAATACGAATAGATGTATACAAAAATGCTAATCAAACAATAT
Organism: Harpalus rufipes; assembly: GCA_951394225.1. NCBI lineage: Eukaryota > Metazoa > Arthropoda > Insecta > Coleoptera > Carabidae > Harpalus > Harpalus rufipes. The sequence continues at coordinate 54,910,114 of OX596274.1, forward strand.
TTGTTTCATTTATTACAAAAAAAATATAGTCAAATAACAATATTATTTAATGCAATTACCACAAAATATACTGGCATGTTTTTGCCTTCCAAATTAGTGCAAAAATGACACTTCTTTATTAAATTTCGAACCATTTTAGAACCACTTTGTAATTGAGTCGGCAACTACGTCAAGATTCTTTCTTACGCTTAATTGTATTATCTTAGAACTTTTTACCTCTAGTTAAGAGAGGTATTGGATTCATGCTAAAAATCGCATATTCAGATCTTAATGATTAAGCACATTTTAAGGTTCCTACATTCCGATTTTAATATTTTTATGATGTCTGTGTGTGTAGATGTATGTGTGTGTGTGTGTGAGTGTGTTTGTGTATGTAGGTCGGTTGGAAGGACGATATCTCAAAAGTATAATACTGTTTAACTACTTATTTCTCAATCGGACATTACTGGGAAGAGCTGAAAATGTTTTGGACAACCGAAAGTAGCAGATTCTTAAAAAAATCTTCTAAATATTATTTTTTGAAAATTTTTGTTCGTGCTAATTAAAGAAGAGTAAATTTTCTATCTGATATATATATATATATATATATATATATATATATATATATATATATATATATATATATATATATATATATATATATATTTTATTATATCTTTTATAGATTTAGAAATAAATAAATATAAGGTATATAAAGAAGAAATAGTGGTCAACACTGAACAAGGACAAGAACTTCGATTCGAAAGAGTAAAAAACTTTACATACCTGGGCACAAAAGTTACCGAAAAATGTGATATGACTGAGGAAATCCGAGAAAGACTGGCAAGAGCGAATAAAGTAGCGGGATCACTACATAAACTACTGACAAACAAAGACATATTAGGGAACCTAAAAAGACAAATATACAATACGGTATTGAGACCAACTGCAACATACGGATGCGAAACATGGGTATTAACAAAACAGGAAGAACAAATATTAGAGGTATGGGAGAGAAAGTTGCTAAGGCGAATATACGGAGGCGTGAAGGAAGGAGACCAGTGGAGAAGAAGATCAAATAAAGAAATAGAAGAGATATATGGGGAACCAAATATTACGACCCGAATAAAAATGCAAAGGATACGTTGGGTGGTGGGACACGTGGAACGTTTATCAGTAGAAAGGGTACCAAAGAAGATCATAAATATAAAACAAGAAGGAAAGAAGAAGAGAGGCAGACCGAAGAAGAGATGGCTGGACGAAGTCGAGAATGATCTTAAAAATTTAGGAATTACATATATATATATATATATATATATATATATATATATATATATATATATATATATATATATATATATTGTGACGATATGAATCTGTCACAAGTTTTGCGGATTAAATAGTTCAAAGCCGTGTAACTTAGGCTTTATTAATCCGCGAACCGTGAAAACTTTTCTTCCCGAAAATTGGGATAAGGCGCGTAATTTGACCGGGAAATAAACCACATAAAGGGTCGTCAACACCGTGTTCCATTTTTATCCTATTTGCCCTGTTCTTTTATGCAGGTTTGCTATTAGTAAACAAACTTAAGCTGGTTTAATTAGTAGGGCTGTATAAAAGCAGGGCCTGCGTTTGCAGAAGACAGTTGTTGACTGCGAGTATTCCTTTCGACAACTAAAGCCGATTGCGACTCTTGATTGCGAGTATTCCGTCGAGACTTCGAAACCGATCTCCAGGTGAGCAATTTTTCCGTTTTCTTTAAAACCCGGACCGTGAGCTTCCCGTCCGAATCGTTTAGTTGTTTATTGAAAGTCCGTCTTAGTGTCTCGTTGTGAGCTTCAGACGCCCAACGTCGCAACGCTTGTTGAGCGTAAGCCAAAGCATCTTCGAAGGGCGTATTGAAAACATCCAGAGACACTACGACTGACACCGGCCGTAATCATCTCCGTGGAGTAAATTCACCAGTTGCGCGTGTCTAGCCATTTTACAGTGACTCGTTGCGAGTTTTACCGACTTGACGTTTCGACGCCGCCGGCGTGTAAACCCGGGTGTTACAGACGTCAAGTCCGCGTGTTTATCCAGAGTTACTGTAAAACGGCCCGTTATTCCAAATCGAGTATTTTAGCGTCCATCGACCCAAGTGCGTTTTTCCGACTCTGCGTCGCGACGCCCCAGTGCGTAAGCCGGGGTACTCGAGGCCTAGAGTCTGTGAGGTTTGCCTGGGTCGACTTTCTCGTCGTACGCCGTATCTACCATCGATCCCCACGTACTCCGCGAACAACCGGTTACAAGTATAACCGTCGCGACGCCCGGCGTCGATCTGCCGATTATTGCAGAAACGCATAGCTACACCTCGTCCGTCATTACTGCCGTTAACCACCGAACCAAACGCGACATCAGCATCGCGACGCCCGGCGTTGATCTGCCGATTATTGCAGAAACGCATAGCTACACCTCGTCCGTCATTACTGCCGTTAACCGCCGAACCAAAGCGACATCAGCGTCGCGACGCCCGGCGTCGATTTGCCGATTATTGCAGAAACGCATAGCTACACCTCGTCCGTCACTACTGCCGTTAACCACCGAACCAACCGCGACATCAGCGTCGCGACGCCCGGCGTCGATTTGCCGATTATTGCAGAAACGCATAGCTACACCTCGTCCGTCATTACTGCCGTTAACCGCCGAACCAACGCGACATCAGCGTCGCGACGCCTGGCGTCGATTACACCAAAACCATCCGAATACATTCCTAGACAGATCCTTAAGATCACCGTACCTACCGTTTGTCCGCCACCGTCACCGCCGTCACGACGCCTAGCGTCGATTTGCCGATTATTGCAGAAACGCATAACTACACCTCGTCCGTCACTACTGCCGTTAACCACCGAACCAACCGCGACATCAGCGTCGCGACGCCCGGCGTCTATTTGCCGATTATTGCAGAAACGCATAGCTACACCTCGTCCGTCATTACTGCCGTTAACCGCCGAACCAACGCGACATCAGCGTCGCGACGCCTGGCGTCGATTACACCAAAACCATCCGAATACATTCCTAGACAGATCCTTAAGATCACCGTACCTACCGTTTGTCCGCCACCGTCACCGCCGTCACGACGCCTAGCGTCGATTTGCCGATTATTGCAGAAACGCATAACTACACCTCGTCCGTCATTACTGCCGTTAACCGCCGAACCAACGCGACATCAGCGTCGCGACGCCTGGCGTCGATTACACCAAAACCATCCGAATACATTCCTAGACAGATCCTTAAGATCACCGTACCTACCGTTTGTCCGCCACCGTCACCGCCGTCACGACGCCTAGCGTCAAATCACGCGGAAACCGTCCGAACGCATTTCCAGCTACATTTTTGGATACCCGTGCATTTATTGTTCATACACCAACATCACCGCCGTCGCGACGCCCGGCGTCGTTTTTCCGAGCGACCACCATACTCTTTTGTACAGCGAGTTATCATACAATAAAGTTGTATTGTACCTTTTATTGTAATTGTGTTCTTCACATTTCACCCTATCTCCAAACCTGCTATTCGACCGTTTGCGCCCAAGCAATCTCACGCCAACTTTCTGACCGCTATCCCCAAAATAGCGTTACATATATATATATATATATATATATATATATATATATATATATATATATATATATATATATATATATTATTTTTCAATTGGTTTCCATGACATTATTTGGGCTGTTAGATTTATTACAACAGATTATTATATACCTTATATATATATATATATATATATATATATATATATATATATATATATATATATATATATATAAGGTATATAATAATCTGTTGTAATAAATCTAACAGCCCAAATAATGTCATGGAAACCAATTGAAAAATAAAAAATGTTTGTAACTGACAGATAAATGACAGTGTCAAAAATCCAGAGACATTACTGAACATTTTTTCTGAGAATTACATACATTATATAATTTCTTATTGTATTAATAGTTAAATATTTAAAATTATAGGTATTTAATATATACAATGAATTGGAAACATCTCGGAAAATTAGAAGAGTAGGACAAAATTTCTTCATAGATTGAATTTAAATTTATAAAATCTAAATATAAAGAATAGATGTAAGCGAGCATACAGCTCGACGGAAGACGATATTTAAATGTTATAAACACAAGATGAAAGTGAATATGGTCTCCACCCTGCAACGTAAAATACAGAAAAATTGTATCTCATCGAAATAATGAGTAATGGAATAAAAATGTACTTGGAGAATCTCTTAATTCTTGATCTGTGACTATTATGGAGGTGACAAGTCTACGTTGAAGGACTCAAATTTGTTTCAAACATTATGGGACAATGTACACAAGCACTGTAGATTAGAGTAACATTGAACTGCAAAAGAGCTATAAAATTCTTCTCAAGTAAGTTGTAAATATTGACAAAACTACACATCATATAAGAATAATCGGAATACAATCTATCCATCACTTTATTAAAGGAAATCAATGTGTTATTTAGATACAACATGTATGAAAAATAAAATGTAAAAGAAGATATGTAAGAAGAGATACACATATTCAGATATATACATTTTAGACCGCCCTAAATTAATGTTTTTATTAGAAGAATATGAAGAGAAAATAAACAAGAACGTTGTTCGAATTGAAAATCCCTATTACCAGCCTAAAATTTATATAAGGTAAACTCTACTTTGTAATTTATTGTACATAATTTATGGTAAAATATCCAATAGATTTTGTAAATATATGTGAAAATTGTTTTGTGTTGAGACATGCTCTTATTGAATAATAAAGAATTTTATACGTCATAGACGTATATGGATATATTATTTGTATTTCTAAAAATATTCTTTGCTTTATGCATAAAGCCAGGTAAAATATACGGCGAGAGGTTATGTGCTGGCCACATCAGATGTTTATCTATTATTAAACCGAATTCTTTTGTATTAAAACCACTTCTTTTTGTAAAGTCCCGTTTAGCAATTCATTCCTTTTCAATCCCGTAATGTATTGCTGCATTACCTCTAAAATGGTTTATATGAATGATTAACTACTAAATTTGTACTTGTTTTAATTGTTCTTGATTTAAAAATTGAGCCAAAATTATAAGATGAAATGCAAATTATTTTTTCTGATTCCCAAACTTAAAACTGTCTTTGCAATTTTATATTTTGAAAAAAAAAATCTCGTTTTTCTGCAGATTTACTACGCTGCGACAAAAACGTATTTTTTGTTTTAATAAAATCTTCTTCAGTCAGCCTTTCTTCTTCCAGTCAGATTTACATGTATAAAGCAAACTGGAACGAGAATTACCTTTATTTGATTTGTCTTTGTAATTTTCTTAACTGAATTTTTATGTATATTTCCCAGGGTTTTTTTGTTTAAGAGAGGTATTAATTGCCCTTTGATGTTCGAAGTTTGTATTAGTGATGTACGACGAGGCGAGAATACTCTCGCATCTCGTCTCGTCTCGTTGCTTTTTGCGAGACGAGATCGTGAACGAGAAAGCGGTTTAAAATTCGAGGCATGATTGATATAACAACTGCGAGAAACGAGAAATATCCCGCAATAAAAACGGTGATAACAGTTAAAGCTTTGATTCGTAAATTTAATGAAAAATGAACCGAAGAACGATTTATATGGGGTGGAGTTAACGCTAATTCGTGTCGAGTGGTATCGGTTCACAATGAAGGAATGCAAATAAAAAAAAAAACAGTTTTGGATTCAATAGAACTAGTTTTTCTCCAACATTTCATCCCAGTTCTTTTGTCCCTGAAAAGTTATATTAAGTGCCGATGAGAGCCAACACGGAGAGAAGCGGAATAAGTGGTTTCCGGCGGATTACCAGTGCAGCGGTTTTTTGATGACTAAAACACTGACATAAATGATGGCATATATTTAATAACAATGTTTACTTTTAGTTATAAAAAATATTTTTTTAATGTTTAATTAGTGTTACTGAAGACAAGAATGCATTAACAGATGTTCGTGTTCGCATTGAAATAGTGTAGAAATCATAATTTTGTAACAAATTAGTTATTTTAGAGGCAAATTAATATATTTAGTAACTTGTCACATTTTCTGTTGACCGTTAATGAATAAACATATGTTCGTAATGAAATAATTTGGTGACACAATTTTGTGTTTCTTCTCTTTATTATAACGTAAGCTCTACGACTGAAAATACATGGATAATGGTGAGACTGGTGCGAACTTGTTGTCTCTCGTAGTTAGACTGGTGACGTAAATACACAGTGCGCAAACGCCGATTTTTACAGTGAGACTCTCGCTCGAGAACGAGATATGGCCCAAAAAATGTATGAGAACGAGATTACAGCTCCGAAAACGGGACAAGATCGATAAATTTTATTTCTCGTCTCGTCTCGTCTATCTCGCGTGCAACACTAAGCTCAACAAAATGTACACTTTACTTGCGCACGAGATAGCTATAGATTATTATGTAATGGATAATGGATAAAGGGTACATTTGTACAGTAAGTTGAATCAATACACAGACTTGAAATGTAGACAAGGTCCTCAGTATAGTGCTATTAGAATCTACAATAATCTGCCATTAAATATAAAAAAAAACATTGAAAATAATAAAAAAATTGTAAGAACTTTAAAATAATATTTAATTGATACATGTTATTATGATATAAATGAATATTTAAATGTCTAATTTGGTAAATTATTTTTGTATTGTGACATAGTCTTTGTAATTAAACAATTACTGCTGTATACTTCTTTATGGCATTAAATCTATTATTTAAATCTTTGTTTTTACCTTCCGTCACCCTTAGGTAAGGAAGGTATTGTCTTTGGTCAAAAAATTCGATAGTGAGTTTTTAATGAATAAGTACGTTTTAGGATCCCTAGAATACGAATTTACTATTTTTACGATGACGTCTGTATGTGTGTGTGTTTGAGTGTGTATATGTGACGATCGTTTCGGATCGCATAACTCCAATACCACGATTCCAAAATTATTATTTTTTCGTATTCCTCAAGTTTAGAACTATATACCGACATGATTAGATTTTGGTTATAGCTGGTCCATCAGAGGTACCCTCATTTGCAACTTTTAACATTTTTTCTTGAATTAAAAAAGCAGTTAAATATCATTTATTGACATTTAATGTTATCTTAAATTTTAAATAATATATTATTCTCTATATGATTAAACTGCATCTCAAATATATATAGTTAAAGAATTATAAAGATATTATTTCATAAATCAGCCAGCTAACCACGAAAACTGCTATTATATTCAGATAATTCAAATTGATAGATGTCAGTATCAATGATACGAAAATGAATGTGGCAGAGATGGGGATATTGAGATAAATGTTAGCCAAGACACGGAAATATAGGGTAAAGAATTAAAAGATAAGAGAAATGGCTTGACTGATAGCAGTTTCTAGAAAGATACAAGAGAGACGATTACATTAATTTGAACTTGTCATGAGAAGAGATGAAAAATACATTGGAAGAAGAATGTATAGCTTAGTAGTAGAAGGTTGAAGAAACAGAGGAAGACCAAAGATAAAATGGAAGAACTTTATTGCGAATGACTTAAGAGAAAAGGAATTGAATGAGGACGACACGCAAAACAGAAATGAGTGGAAGAAGACCCCTAACGAATGGGAAAAGCTACAAAAGAAGTAGATGCCTGTGTCAAGTGCAATTGGCATAGTTTTTTATATGTAATAATTTTACTGGAAATATAGGACCTGTTGCAAGAAAATTTATTTGTGGAATTTGTACATAATACACAGGATTGGCGGAAGGTAACGTGCTGACTTCTTTTATTGCCCGAATAATGTCTAGACTACTGCGATTGCGCATCCACCCTTGATGCGTTTACCTAGCTGTATGGAGTTGTGTTATCTGAGTGTGAGCCTACATTACAACTTATCAGACCGACGTTAGTAGCAGTAGACAAAGAATTTATTATAACATATTAACAGTGTACGTACATTTAGCAAGTTAAACGTTTCCCCTCGTCCCACTAAACTTCAGTTACGGAAATTCTGAAATCGAACTTTTGCTCTAGGTATACTATTCCCTTAATCAAATTTAGGGATATTAAAATATAACCATTATGAACGTTTGATGTTAACAGTAGGTATTGTCATACCTTTCCCCTATGTTGTTTACTATCTGCGTTTCCTATTTTACCCCGTATGTCTTTCGCCCTTGTTTCTTGTATATACTTTTTTTAAATACTGGTGCATACATATATAATGTTAAAAAAGAATAAAACATTTTAAAGGTATATAGTACTGACCAAAAGGAATAAAAAGTTTAATCAACGGAAGTCTGATCTTCAATTGTTTCCGAGAAAGAGGCCATTTTGTATTAGAGTAAAAGGAAAACTGTCAAAGATGGTAATCAAACAATATTTTGTCTATGTCAATAAATAAACTATGAAAAAACCAAAAAAAAATTATATGAAACATTTTTCGCAATCTCTAATAATTTGGGCTTTATTTGAAAATTAAATATTGCCAAAAAATTTAACGTAGTACAATCATTTAATTCAAGTCGTAACTCGTATATTTTTCGAGATAGCAGAGGTACACTCCATTTTTCACTGTCTTATTATCTCGGAAACTATTGAAGATCGGACCCACGTCGATTAAACTTTTTTTTATTCATTTTAGTCTGTACTATACATGTCTTCAAAAAATTTTACCCTTTTGTTTATTACCCCATATATTATTTATAACTGAATAATAAGATATACTCGTCGTCTTGGTAGATCATACACATATTATGTACCTATGTATAGCAAATCTGAAGATGCCATTGTATAGCGAAACTATAATAATGTAAATAAAAATAACCAGTGAAACAAAAAATTTAGTATTTTTTTAACCCTATATAAACTATTCTATTCCACATTTTAGCTTGTATGTAGTGATTCATGTACTTTTACCGGATAACAAATACAACACTAAAATGGCCTTCTAATAAAGGTACGTTGTTGTGAATACCATGCATGTGAAATATTAATATGCTCATTAATTATGAAATACAGTAACAACAAATTTGTGAATAATTAAGGTACATACATGCATACATATATGTAGATGAAAATACAATAATGTATCGAGTTTAATACGAAGAAAATTGGGCAGGACAAAGGGAGGAGAGTTTTCGTTTTCTTTACGTTTTTAAGTCGAGGACTTTAATCTTATTTCACGTGTAAGCGTAGGGTTGGATGAATTTACGGGGGTAAAAACACGTCGGATTGGGGGTGATTTACGTGCTTGCAAGCTTTAATAGATATCTGTGTTAAGCCGCGCAAGTATTATCAACGTTAGCAGCGCGTTTGTCTCCGCTGCTACCGCTGTGCTTTACGTTTACGTCGCTTACGTTACGGTTAAGCCGCGCCAGTAATATACAGTTTCTAGGTTAAGTGTGCTCGTGCTCTTGTTCTCGCTGCTGCTCGCAAGCGCTCCCAGCTATAGCGGAGAACGCCTCAACTAATGTCAGACGAGCTTTTTTAATTAATTCAGCTTGGATCTAAAAATTCATTTCATAATACTGTATTTAATTAATATAAAAACGCCATGTCTTGCAATGAATTTATCTCTTAATTAACTATATTTTTATATAAAAGGAAAGAGTACTAAAATTAATCTTTATTAAAGTATAAGTAAAAAAATCAAGTTTTACTATTAAAATACGATTAAGGTATAAATAGTTTTACAAGAAATGTAAATATTTCCATACCAAATAGTAATTGAGGACGTCGCCAGTTGATCACAAGTGGACCCTTACCGGTAAACATGTATGGTCATTACGGTAATGGCTAGTATATTCAGATTAGCCGCACCAAATTATTGTTCATCTCAGCAGCTTTATTCAAAATTTATATCTCGAGGAATGTATTTATCATTCATTATAGTAAATTACAACGTAAACGAAATCAGAAAAATACAAATAAAAACTGTTTATTTGTTTATAGATAGTGTCTAAAATATTAGCAAGTAATTACAGCCTCGGCTTGCTTATTCCTTAAATATTATATTTATATGGTAACTATTGAGATAACAGTATTATTAACACTCGTGTAAAATTGAAACAGTTTTGGGCACTGGTTTGATATTATACTTTAAAAATTATAATATTTTATGCTTCCGATATATGATCATGCCCGGTATAACGTCGAGCTTGTCAATCGAACTATTCATACCCATTCAAGCCTAGCATAATGGATTAAATGTTTCATACACGGTCAATTTTGGTATGAACAGTTCAACTGACAAGCTCATCATGGTATGACTATATATGAGCAGCTTTATATATATATATATATATATATATATATATATATATATATATATATATATATATATATATATATATATTGTGAAATACACGTTGTTTGAAAAATTATTATACATTTAATTAAATTTATTAAAATTAATTACAGTGTAGAAAAGTACAGAATAAATTGAGTTTTTTTTTTTTTTTATTTGGAAATATGACAACCAGTGGTGCCTAAAATCTAAAATATTTTAGAACCTAATGTTAATTTTACTATACAAAAAAAAACTTTTTGATTCATGGGCATTACATCCAATACTATATACCCTTAACGTTTGTTACACAAGTTAATAAACACCTGTATAATGCATTAGATTGGAAAAATATGTTAGATGAAGGAATTATGGCAAGAAATAATAAAGCTTTCTTAAAAATTGTGGAAATATTAAACAAAAATAGTATACATACATTGACCAATGTTGATGAACAATTTTGTTATGAATGGTTTAATTTCAAGCAATTTATTGTATTGTAAATTGTAATTCTTAGAACCCGGAACAAGTGCTGACATAGATAACACACATGGCATATTGGTTGCGCGTACTAGCCACAAATGAGAATTGCTTTGGGAATGACGATCCTAGCGTCCTTAGCTCTGTTTAATTTCTCCTCCGTAGATAACCAGCGTTAATATTTTGCCTTGTTCATTTCTCTTGGAATCCTCCTGCTTCTGGAAGTAATGAAATATAATGTTCTTCAGGTTATATTTGCAATTCGCTAATTTTTCCATGTTCCTGTTATAATTCTTATCTCTATTACCGGTAAGCTTTTTTCTTCTCATTTAATGTACAGCATTAGTTATATATAATTTTTCTGTAATTAATTTTTTAAACGGTGTGTAAATTGTATTTTAATTACTGTGTTAATAACAAATTTTTAATCCAATTTTTAATTATCTTTTGTTTAAGACTTGTTATTTTTAGATATTTTTACACGTTAATTACTTTTTGTTTTTATTTTAAATTCATGTTAAATTGATTTCTCTTACATAACAATGTTCGCTGTCACGCTTCGACCACAGAAGCCACCAAGTAATTTGACGTCGATTATAACGTGTTAAAGCTTAACCTCAATTTAAATCTACTTTGCAATCTAAGCAATCAGAACGGGCATTATTAATTAATCAAATAATTACATATTCACGAGTACATGAATTAATCACAGAGTTGCAAACTGTCACATAAATCGGAGTGTTCGACAAACAACTGTACCTCACCACGGCAAACATCAAATACTAAATACATTAGGATGAATATACATCTCTGTGTAAGCTCTGCTGCTATGGACAGATGTACAAAGTAAGATAGGATGAGAAGAAGAAATTTTCGTATTGGTTTGATAAATCATAAACAGATGTCATTGATTTATAGAACAGAACAAACAGCAAGAGATGTATAGCAGGTACGCACCTGGACGAGAAGCGTTCACGTTCAGTGTTCAGATCGCGAATACTTTAAGCCGATTATTGTAGCGATCCCCGGACGCCGATAGATCATACAGCAAGACGTTTTTTACCCATGTGGCCCACTTTGGAGATGCATATATCAATGGTAATCCGACTTGCACACAATGTTCAACAACCTCGTGTACCACGCCGCGAATTTGCTAGGGAAAACATTAACTTTTCTATGCCACTAAATTTCTCTCCGAAAAAGTTTGAGGATATTTAAAATGAGATTACTTTAAAATACAGAAGAGTTTTATTTGTATTTGTACTGCAAAATGAAAGTAAATACCAATCTTCATCGCTCCTGCAACGTAACAAAAACATTTTCTATAATGTAACTAAATAGACGAATGACGACGTCGTTCGCGTCGCAGGAACGTCAACATAAGTGTCGAAGTTATCTGCGCGCTGTTGCAAATTACAAGCGACGACGAGTAAATACAATTAGACGGGGTGAAAGTGAGGGTGCAGAGAGTACAGCGCGCTGGGAAGATTAGAATCTGCGTGCGATGAAAAGCTTCGCCTTGCTTCTTATAAACCATAGCCAGCAAAAACTTACTCGTATATCGCTGAACAGTTTCAATACCTTAGTAATATGTAACTTATCAAATGTAATGTATACGACATTCGTGTATAATAATTATTGGACAATATTTGCAAATCAAATTAATATCTGAATTAAATTAATATTTTATACCAATGGTAATGCAGCATTACTTCTGGTCTCTCCAGAGGTAAGAGATTACAATATGATTGAAAAGTATGAAGCAATTTACAATACTCATAACTCAGATCAGCGATAATAATGTAAATGCTAGTTGTCTTATAATTTTTAACTTAAAAATTTAGTTAAAATAATGGATTATCTACTTTCTAAAATTACAATGTTGGTATTTTCCTTTTGTAAAATGCATCAAATATAAAGTAGATTGAGCAAAACCCACTTATTTTTACTTTATTTCCTGTGTGTGATTATAACAATTAACAATTACAGTGACATAATCATGTTTAGTTACTGAAATATAAAAATATAAAATGAAAAAGTTTCTAACTTTGCCATATTAAAGAAAAGTAATATTACTTTCAATTAATTAATTATCAATTGACAGTAGCCAGGTCTTAGCCAAAGGTTTTTTAAATTAACTTTTTGCCGTGCGAACTGTCACTATCCGGACATTTGCGTCTGTGCTGTGCCACAATTTTTCAATTCGTCCCATCTTCCAATGACACGGAGCACTGTTTTCACTCACCACTCACGCTGCGATCTTCTTGAAGAGTCCGTCTACACGGTTGATGCCACTTTTCTCGTGCCTGAACCTGGTGTATATATTCCATAATATGCCACCGTTTCCAGTGCTGCACCGTCTGCTGCGTACGCTGGAAGGCTGAATGGCTTTTGTATTCAAACAAATAAACAAACATAAATAGGCCTTGTATGTTTAATAGCTAACATGTACGTCAGTAGCTTGTGTACAGATACAGAGTGTAACAGAAATAAATACATTAAATTTAACCAGTGATAGAACTCGTCGAGAGCAACGATATATCTTAATAACTTTTTTTCGAAATCTCATTTTTTCTAGCATTTTTAGCCTCCCCCTCCATAAATTAACGAGTCGTTTAAGTATTTTCATAATAATATGAACCAGTAGAAATAACAATGAAACAATTGTTTTTGAAAAATGTGAGTTGTCAATTTTTTTCAAATAAATTTTGACAAATAAATTGATTAATAATTATTATAAAAGTTATAATCAGTAAAAATGCCTGCCTGTATGGATAGCGTGTATACAGACGTTGTGCTGGCCTATGGTGAAGCTTAGGGAAACGCTTCCCAAGGTTGGCAAATTTATTTGGAACGTTTTCCGAATCGCCATCTAAACGTTCGCACTTTTGTACATGTATGTAAAATAAATAAATCTCCGAGATCATGAGTCCCTTCAGCATGCTGCTCAAGGTCGTGGTAAAACTCGCCCTGATCACATAGAGAATATTGAAGAGGATTTTTTGGACTCAACCAGGCTCTAGTACTCGAAGACTAGCACTACAACACATAGTGTCACATATGACAATTTAGAAGATATTGAAACAACAACAGTAACATCATTTCATCGACGCCTTCAGTATTATAATAATAATGACCATTTTGAACATTTATTTTGATTTCAGTTAAGTCTGCATCACTTTTCATCATATTTATGCGTTTTATTGTTCCATCAATTGTAGAGTTGTTCTTAGTCGACTGGATCCTATAAATGTCCTATCATATTTGGATTGTCTATCCTGTTGTAACACAAAAATTTGACGTATGATTTTTTTTGTTATCTAAATCGAGGTATTCTATTCTATCACTTATCTTTTCAGATTCGTGTATAGTTTCATCTTCTGGTGTATCTATCAATCTATTCACCAGTTTGTAATCATTTTTTCATTATATTCAGTCAGAGTCAAAAATCACAATAAAAACAAACCAGTTCTGCGGAATAGTCACATTTTAAATTTTGGCATTATGCAACGCGCTCTACTTTTCAGACATGCAGTTTGCAGTTATTTTATTCAACCATAGGCGGCTAATGAAATTTGTAACAAAACTTTGAATTTTTTTAACTAAATATCTATCTAGAAGGTTAAGGTTTAAAAGAGAGTTATTAAGAAATATTGTTGCACTTGGTGAGTTCTATCACTGGTTAAATTTTAATGTACTTATTTCTGTTACATCTGTATAAAAAGATAGAGATGGCGTCAGACGATCTTCAGGTTAATTACCCATTTGTTGATTATAAATTCGTGGTCTCATTGTATAACAATTCAAAAATTTGTGAATGATTTCCCTTATGATAATTTTACCGCCGATAGGCCAGTATTTTTGTCGAACTATGTTTAATAAACATTGATGTCCACAATGCAAATTTTCAATGTGTAATTGTGTTATTATTAATGTTGCTAGCATATGCTTAGATGGTAAAATGATTTGATGTTTCTATCATAAGTCCACATGTATTCTTTACTCATCTTCCAACTCTAAGTAATCCAAAATCTTCTATAAAAATCTGTTGTGGCCAGCACAATACCTCTCGCCATTTTCATTTTATGTAGTATAGGGCGAGGGCAGTTATGTGACTTTGTTGGTCTTGGCAAGCAGATGTGGGGGCCCGTGTCAGAATGAGAGCTAGTAATATACATAGGTGTCAAGTATCATAAGTTTTAATCCGAAACATTATGATTTTCCAAATCCATGTGGATTATTTTCCTCGATAAGTATGTTCCATACTAAAGGATGACAAATAAACATCAGAACATTTTGAAATTTTGAATGAAAAATTATGACATATGACAATTGTGACATCTGTGTAAAAACTACTAGCCGTCATTCTGACACGGATCCTCATCTGCTTGCCAAGGCCAACAAAATCACATGTCTGCTCGCGCCCTATAAGTACACACAAATAATTGAAATTGTTTCTCTTCTTTCGTTCTATAAAAAATTTTATCCTACTATTCTATTATGTTCAAAATTCTTCAAATTCATTAATGGTATTAACTGTATGTCTTAAGGATATATGTAATATTAAGATATCTGTAATTTAAATATATAATTAATTAATAATACAATAATATATATATATATATATATATATATATATATATATATATATATATATATATATATATATATATATATATGTATATATTAAATGTACTCTTACCTCCCAGAAAAATCTGACAGTGACATTTTGCATTTACATGTCAATTACAAAAATTTAACTATCGCAAATGTTTTTCGGGCAACGACATTTATTACAACAGATTATTCTATATTATTATATACTATATCTCGAAACCTATACTAGATATAATAAAAAAATTAAGTGTGTTAGATTGAGAATTTAATTATCTTTAATATTTGTAGTAACAAATTTTAAAAAAATAATATTTAGAATTTTTTTTTAGAAACTACCACTTCCGGTTGTCCAATTGTTACCAGAACCTATTCAACTCTTCCCATTACTGTTAGATTGAGGAATCCGTAGTCAAACAGGTCTTTAGTCTTATAGAATTTGAGAAATCGTGTCTCCAACAACCTCACACACACACACACACATCCACACACACACACACACACACACACACACACACACACACACACACACACACACAGACATCATTGTAAAAATGTTAAAATCGGATTCTATGGACCTTAATTCGTGCTTATTCAATAAAATCTGGGTATGCGATTTTTAGCATGAATCCAATACCTCTCTTAGCGAGAGGAAAAAAAGGGTCAAATATAGAATTTTAGAATTTGATTTTACGTCCTTGCTATTGGTCAAATTATCAATTTCTTTTTAATAAACTTACCTTTGAGCAAGCTTTATCAATATGCAAGAGATTCTATGCGTTCTGTTGCATACAAGTTAACTTGTTTTGTAAACGAATTCTTCCAACAATTGTTTATGAAACGTTTACAGTACGCTATAATATTAATTAGTCTATGTAACGTAGAAAATTTTAAGAAAATATTATAGTCAACGGATTTTTTTTTTGATAACCATGTGGATCCGTACCACGTAAACTTTCAATTTTTTAATTAATTTGTACTTACTATCCGAGAAATAAAACCTCTATCAACTAATGCAGCTAACAAGAGCCGCTTTCTTTTGGTCAGGAAAAATCGGATTGGGCAATCCAAATCGGATCGTATACGTTATTTTGGTTTTTGATCATATACCGCCACCACAAAATTTTGGATTGCGATCTGAATTTTCGAATATCTTTAAAACACCGATTACATCCATCGGATTGCTCATATTGCTACTTACATGGAGGTTCGCTGCTATTACTGTATAGGTTTTGTGTTTACATATTGTACACAAAATAAATATAATAAATTTTCTTTAGTTTTGTGAGCTATATAAGTTTGTCGATATATCTACTTATAATAAAAAATACCGAGGGACAAGTAGTATAGGTACATATATTATTTTATGTTAAAAATAATCGTTTATCTAAGACAAATAGTAATTTTCTAAATTTATATTTGTTCACAGAGAGGTTGACAATATAAAAATTCGTTATGATTGCAATAATACGGCTAGTTTTTTTGATATATGATTGCGACAGCATGCAATCGGATATGTTCAATCAGATCGGATTGGATCGATTACCGAAAGATAATGGCTAAGGTCGCAGCACAAAGCTCTAAATGCGGTAGGAATTCAAGTAGTGCAGCACGGGATTTGGCGGTAACTAATATGTATTTGACAAGATTCGTTTTTGATTAATTTCACAAATATGCGTGCTTCGTAATTACGTTCAGAAGCGTCCGCGAATCCGTGCAATTCGAAATAATCACTGTCTGGCTTGATTTGATTGGTAAGTATGGTGCACTTGCTGTCACTTTGTTTAATTGATACACTTGTTACTCATCGCTGGGATCATATAGCCAAAATATATTATGAAAACAATGTTGAACTTCTGAGATCAAAATTTGTCTATACATCTTTTCGATGTCGACGGTTACAACATAAGTAATTTACGGAAGTTGATCAAAATTGAGAACAAGTCAGATTGTACAGTCGGTCCAACAAACTGAAAATCATTTAGAGAATATTCTGCATTGGTTTTGAATGAGGCATCAAAAACTATTCTCAATTTTGTTGAGCTTATTTCTCTCATTACTGGATGTTGCGTCTTCGTATTCCGTCATAAAGTTAGTGTACATTTGTTTCATGTAGGTACTTGTTTTTTCGTAATTTGTTTTCTAACATGTAAAAACGTTTCAGTGTATACCTGGTTTTGATTCCCCTAAGACCTGATAATTGTTCTTAATCGTTATCTACTCTATACGACAAAATCTACCTGTGGAATCCCGAGTGCTGATAAATCCTCACAGTACAATTCGCCTATTATAAATAGTGTTGATGAAGTCGGTTTGAATTCATCTATCTGCCAAAAACGCACCATATATCTTTCCAAACTTAGATAAGAAAATGATGTGTGTGACTCATTTTCCTTGAGAATTTGACCGAAAACGATCCAGCTAAATTTCGAAGTTTAAAGAATAAATTTTGTTCCTGTTAAATTGATCCAGCAATTTTTTAATATTTCCCAAAATATGGGTGCGCTTAAAAGAATGTTGATGTTTTTTAATTTATTAAATAAACTGTCTCATAAATCTATGTGTTCTGGTAAATTTAATGCTGATTTATCTATTGAAAACTCAGGTAGAGGTTATGTAATTTTATCGAATATTAAAAACGATAAAGTTCTTGTAAATTTGTTGCATTTAGATTTAATTTTGACAGAAGTGCAGTTTCTAATATTTGAATGATTTTATGTAATCCCGCAAATTTTTATATTGGAATTATGTTCGTTTTATTGCAAATCTTTGACTTATTTGTTTCTAATAAAATTAGATTGAGATAATGAGACTAAAAGGGCACGTACAGGTGAGGCTGTTTATTTTTATCATAAATTATGACTCCCGCGGTTAGCAATAACGTTTGATTGTTCAAATTTATTTCTATTGCACAGTTTGTGACTACAATTTTATCCGAATTTGATGATGTACTGGTAACGTTAGCTTTATTTGTGTCACGATGAGTATTCCTTACAATTTGTTTGGCCGCCCTTCAAGCAATTTAAACATACTTTTGTTTCTCGGGCAAATTTGATTCTGTCATAAACAGTTTTATTTTTAAATGTCTCATAGTAATAATGTATATGAGTGTTGTTTTTCCACAATGAACAACTCGAATTTTTATCATTTTGCGATAATATGATGAATGATTTGGACGACAATTTTCTTTTATGATTTTGTGTATCATGAAATTGTTTTGAAGAATCCATAGAAGTTCATCTTTTTTTATGTTTGAATTGTACATAATTTTCACATTCCTTAACTAATTGAAAGTATAATTTTATAATTATTACTGTACTGGTATTAAAATTGCATGCCACGTATTAATCTCTACATTTAATGTTTTTAGACTGCGAGTATGTTTCTTTAATGAATTGATAAACGATTGCAAATTGATACATTTTAAATCTAAGATCTCGTGTATGAGGCTGTAAATTATTTTTCGTTTGTAACTATATCTTTCTGTAATTAAATTTGTTGCAGTCGTAATTGTCTGCAGTAGTTTGCAATGATTCAATAGTGTTTACGGCTTCACCTTTTATTGCGGATCTTAAATAATACAATTTTTCAAGTTTTGAAAGATTTGTATTTCGATTAATTAAAACATTAAATCATCTTGAAATAGACGCCATTTTGTGGACTCTTCAGCTTGAAATTATATCAAAATATTTATTTTCAAATCTGAATGAATTTCTTGATCCTCGTTAATTTTATAGCTTACCAATTCTTTTTGGTCTTACACCTCATCAAACTCCTCAAATTTTGATTCAATTTAAAGTCGTGCATTTAAATTTTTGATCAAATTTGAAGTTGATGTTACTTTCTAGTTTGAGTTTATTAATTTATCGAAATCTGATAATTGTTTATTAAACTACCTGTTTTGTGTAGTTCGGTTGTTAAATTAGGAATTCGACAATTAAAGTTGATGCAAATAATGAAAAAACGAACGGACTTACCATTGAATACCTTGCTATGTCCCTGAGTGTGGTCCGCGACGGCTACTTACAACATTAGTTGAATCACTCGATAACAATGGTGCACTCAATGAAAATGTTCACTCAGCGACGAAGATGATGCACTCGGCGAAGATGATGCATTCGACGAAGATGACCATTCGGTGAAGATGATGCACTCGGTTAACATGATGCAATCGTTGAAGATTATGCTCACTCGGACATCCGGCTCGAATGACCATAAACTGTTTGGGTCGCGTTGTTTGGAACTTCCTCGCTATAACACGAAAACCGATATGCAAATTTCTGGTTGCACTCTATAAAAAAAGGAAATTCGATTGAACTTATCCTGAAAGAAGCATTGTCAATAGCATGCTAGTTATTCATTTCATTCAATTTGAAATTAGTAATAGAATCAAAAATCAACATGCAACAATGGCAATTAACTAATATAATAAATAACAAAACAGATTGCCAAGGTAACTTTCGTGTACGAAGGTTAGCATCGAGAAATCGAGAATTATTTTATGTATCATCAACAAACAATAAATTATCTGCGTAAGTTCCTGTTACTGTCATTTTTAATACGTATAATAAAATATCTCAGTACAGTGATATATGTATATGTGATATGAATGCATGCAAGAAACTAAAATTCTGTAATTAATTATACTTAAATTAAATTCTTTTTATATTGCATTTGTTATGTAATTGGGCTGGTTCCTGTAGATAAATAAAGAGTATTATTATTATTATTTATTATTATTATTACGCTTAAATACTAAGATTATTTGTTTAAACAATTAACACAACGCACTATTTATTTACACTACCTATTTATTTCACCATGCCTGTACACGATATTTATTTCACTATATTATATCACTAACTATTTATTACAACATGCGTGTAGACTCGTTGTTGAGTAGACTAAACTCGTTGTAGACTAACTTTTTAATTAACTTGTAGACTAGACTAGACTCGCATTTATTTATCTCACTATTTATGTAAGACGGGATCGCGTGAGGAATAATTTGGTGTATGAAGAATGTATGGTTAGGAACAATGTGATTAAGAGAGTTGGTGTGAGTCAGTTGAGATGGTTGGGGAATATGGAGAGAATGGCGAATGAACAGCTTGTTAAGCGTATATATCCTGGTGAAGTTGAGGGATTTCGATTGCGTGGCCGACCAGTGTGTAAGTGGATGGATGTGGTTGGTAGGGTGCTTAAAGAGAGAAAGTTTCCTAGTATGAAGAGAAGAAGAGCATGTATGAATACGATTATGAGTGTGGCTGAGGCGAAAGAAGTGTGCTTAGATAGGAATGTGTGGCGAAGAATGATTGTTTCCTAACTATTATTGTGATCCGGATGCGGTATTTCGCTACCGAAAATCGTTCACTTTAATATGTTTAAGATTAAGTATTTGTTGTATGATGTTGATGTAGTTCTTATTGTTATCGGGTTAGTGCGAACCTACTAAGTGGGACACGCTTGATTTTATGTATGTATGTATGTACTATTTATTTCTCATCCAACACGGTTCTATTTGGTTCACTGACGACAGTAAGTTCTGCACTGTTGTAGATTGTATAATCGACTAGACTGGACTGAATGACAATAATGACTCGCTGCATAAAGCCGCTACACCTTTATATAGCTCTACATTTATGTATAACATTCGAGTACAAGATCACGCACACGTCAGCCACAGGCGTCAGCATCGTCCAGAAGTTTTCTTTATTACGGTTTAAAGAAGGTCTAATCTTGTTACAAGGTCAAGCAACGCATGTGTTTGTTGTCAGCGACAATATGTTGCCGACAGGTTTAAAATAGGTCGATCACCGCGTCGGCAATACGCTCGCCACATTATTATGATTGTAGTATGCCCAAAAAGTAGGTATCGATAAGTGAAGAAAAATTCTGATACCATAAGAAAAAAAGCTAAGAGTGACAATTTTTACCTTCCGTCACCTTTAGGTAAGGAAGGTATATTGTCTTTGGTCAAAAAATTCGATAGTGTGTTTCTAATGAATAAGCACGTTTTGGGTTCCTAAAATACGAGTTTACTATTTTTACGATGTTGTCTGTATGGGTGTGTATGTGAATGTGTATGTGACGATCGTTTCGAACCGTATAACTCCAATACTACGATTCCAAAAAATATTTTTTTTTCCTCTCGCTAAGAGAGGTATTGAATTCATGCTAAAAATCGCATACCCAGATTTTATTGAATAAGCACGATTTAAGGTCCATAGAATCCGATTTTAACATTTTTACAATGATGTCTGTGTGTGTGTGTGTGGATGTGTGTGTGTGTGTGTGAGGTTGTTGGAAACACGATTTCTTAAATTCTATAAGACTAAAGACCTGTTTGACTACGGATTCCTCAATCTAACAGTAATGGGAAGAGTTGAATAGGTTCTGGTAACAATTGGGCAACCGGAAGTGGTAGTTTCTAAAATAAAAAATTCTAAATATTATTTTTTGAAAAATTGTTACTACAAATATTAAAGATAATTAAATTCTCAATCTAACACACTTAATTTATATCTCGTATAGGTTTGGAGATATAGTATATAATAATATAGAATAATTTGTTGTAATAAATCTTGTTGCCCGAAAAACATTTGCGATATTTAAATTTTTGTAATTGACATGTAAATGCAAAATGTCAGTGTTAGATTTTTCTGGGAGGTAAGAGTACATTTAATATATATTATTGTATTATTAATTAATTATATATTTAAATTACAGATATGTTAATATTACATATATCCTTAAGAAATACCGTTAATACCGTCAATGAATTTGAAGAATTTTGAACATAATAGAATAGTAGGATAAAATTTCTTATAGAACGAAAGAAGAGAAAGAATTTCAATTATTTGTGTGTACTTATAGGGCGCGAGCAGACATGTGACTTTGTTGGCCTTTTGGCAAGCAGATGAGGATCCGTGTCAGAATGTCATATGTCATCATTTTTCATTCAAAATTTCAAAATGTTCTGATGTTTATTTGTCATCCATTAGTATGGAATATACTTGTCGAGGAAAATAATCCACATGAATTTGAAAAATCATAATGTTTCGAATTAAAACTTATGTTACTTGACACCTATGTATATTACTAGCTCTCATTCTGACACGGGCCCCCACATCTGCTTGCCAAGACCAACAAAGTCACATAACTGCTCTCGTCCTAAAATGAAAATGGCGAGAGGTATTGTGCTGGCCACAACAGATTTTTTTGTATTCCTCGAGTTCAGATGCGTATGCAGATATGATTAGATTTTGGTTATAATTGGTCCACCGGAAGTACCCTCATTTGCAACTTTTAACAATTGCTGTTGAAAAAAGCAGTTAAATATCATTTATTGACTTTTAATATTGTCATAAATTTTAAATAATGTATGATTCTCTATACGATTGGATTACATTTTATACTTAGTATTCAATATATAATGGAGTTAAAGAATTTTAAAGATATTAAAATTCATAAATCAGCCAGTTATGCTAACTATGAAAACCACTAATGGACGTCACGCAAAACAGAAATGAGTGGAAGAAGAAAATAAAAAATAGCGACCCGTAACGAATGGGAAAATCTAAAGAAGAAGAAGAAGATGTCAGTATCAAGTGAAATTTGCATAGTTTGTTTATGAAATAATTTTACTGGAAATATAGGATCTTTTGCAAGAACATTTAAGGTGCGTGAACTTGGCATCAACATTGTGACGTAAACGGCACCTACCTTTGCTGGCTAGCCGATCACTACACACATATAACTGTGCCCGGTGCTGTAATGTCGTAAGCGAGGGTCGTGGGTCGTGACGTAAGGGAGCAGGAGTGAAAACAAAAAGGGCGCCACTGGCGCTAATGGTAGTGGCAGAATGAGCGGTGGACGCCAGACCACCGGTGATACTCGAATGAAAAATTTTGAGAAAAATAAAATTGGAACAAATTTATTGCCGGCTACAATTAATACAAAAAAATACAGTTGTAGAAAAAAATTCTGTGTCAGAAGGATACCAAAAAAAAGGAGTCAGTAAATGCAAGAGTTTTTACAAAATACCAAAAAATAAAAAGAATACTCAGCTATACAGGATGGGAGGCTTCAGCTGGGCCGGAGTAGCCTAAGCCCGCCTGGGGTGAGCAGCTGGCGGAGGCGGCAGTGGCAGACGGCAAACGTAAGGCCGGCGTAGGGCTCGGCCGTAGGAACTCGCACAGGGGCTCTGGCGGTAGCGTCGTGTAGCTGGGGCTCGAGATCACACATGGAGACGGAGCGAGAAGTGGTCAAGGCTAGGCCCTAAATGGAGGGCCACCTTTTGGCTAGTATATCTCTTAGCTCGAGGCGAAGGTCTCTCAGGAGCCGCGCCTGGGGTTCCTGTTGTCGTTGGAAGTCCGTCTGCCAAAATCCAGGAAGACTTCCTACTCCACCACCAGGCGTTCTTATCCACTCCGAGCCGGGGCGAACAAAAATAAAAGCTGAGAAAAAAAAATATAGCGGCAGAAAACTGATCCTTTTTTAACAAAAGAAATTATATGTATTTTTCTTGTGAAGTCAGGTCAAATGGACAAGCTCTAAGGAAACTATTAAAAAAACTAAAGGTCCAAAAAAATGACCGCAAAAAAGTATTTAAAAAATATATCGACTAACTGCCTTCACAAAAAAAAAACTAGTGTGGCTCGGCAAAAATGTTTACAAGACAATACATATAAAAAATTATAGCGCCTGAAATGATGAATGAAATGGTTTACAATCTGTTGCAGTCGTCGACTGCCTACTCATACAATATTTAGCTAAAGCGAAAGTGATGAAAACGAAATGGGGTTGAAATGATTGCGACACTTTGATGAAAAGACGCAAAGCGCAACCGGCAGTAAAATGTGCTGTAGAAACGCAATGCGCTGTTGCTAGCCAACAGAATCTACGCAGACCTTGCCAAAGTTATGGTCCACTACAGAAAATATATAGAAAGCAAAAGTAAAAGTTCCTGTAGTAACCAAAAAAACTAAGTTACCAAACAAATTGAGTAAAGGACTTTGGCTCGGTTTGTTGCAAAAGCAAGAATAAAATTCGCAAACGCGACCGTAAGAACTGCTGGAAGAGCTGCTATCACTCACTCACTTATTCACCTTTCATTCCAGAGGGTTGGTTAGGAAGGTGTGGTTGTCTGTGTCAGCATGTATGAGTAAGTGTGTATATGACCCAAATTGTTAGTATTGCCAATGAGTGAGGATGAATATGATTTCGTGGCTGAAAGTGAGGTGAAGTTATGGGGGACTGATCTGCGCGAAAATGGGGCGGTCGACACGTGGAGGCTAGGTTGGCTATCCTGCAATATTTAAGCAGAAATTACTAAGAGGGATAATCGCAAAATTTGAGGTGCCTCAGTTTGGGCACAGGGAACACCTAACGAACTGGATAATGTTCGCTAATAATGGGAATGAATGTTTAATCTGAACTACTGATAATAAAAAATATACAAAAGTTGAAGTGCCTCTTTTTTTGGGCACAGGGGGCCTAACGAACTAGGTTGGGTTCGCTAATGAAACGGAATGAGTTTAAGAATGCCCGGGCCTAAAAAAAGTTTATATAAATTTTGAATAAAAAAAGCCTAAATGTGAGAAAATATCCCTAGTTGTTACTATATGAATTTTGAATATAAAAGTATTACACAAAAAAGGACCACAAGCTCGGATCCGGCCTGTGAAAGCACGTGTTCGCACCACGCTGCAGCGCAGTTACCGTGAACCAACCAGGTTCACAAGTAATCGACAGTGGATTAGAAATTTAGAAAATGTTTTACTTACAAAGGACAAGCAATCGTCCCACGACTTCTCCAAAGCGGTAGAAACCAAAACAAATCCTGAGATTTAATAGGGAATTCACACAGCCATGCAGCAGCCTGATGCCAACAACTTCACACCCTCACAGTCCGGACCAAAGAGAACTGGTAACCCAGCCTACAAAAACGTGGGTGCACGCTATCTCGTCTCCAAGTAAAAACATTAAGTACAAGTACCAAAATTTTAAGTCAAAAGTGAGAAAACAACTCAGAACGTACTTACAGTAAAGTAAGGAATATCCTACGAAATATCTAGAGCGGTAAAAGACCAAACTTCGTAGAATAAGAAATAACCAAAAAATAGATAACAGAGCGTGCACTTGCTCTCGCTTTCGTAGCTGGGCACCGAGAGAGGTTCAAACCGAAAAAGACTTGTTCAAAACCAGCGTTCACAAACAAAATCTCATAAGAAAGTAAGAGAAACGAACAGGGGTGTACAAAGTAAAAAAAAATAGAAAAAACAGGAGTGTAAAAAATAGCCGTTACAACATATTTAAAAAAAATAATACAACTGCATTTAATCGATTGTATTTCCATTGTATTTCATTGTATTTTACTAAATATTGTTTGTATTGCGCAATATTGTTAATACATTGTATTTTATTTTATGCTGCCTAGTTCACGCTAGCATCAAAGTTTACGTAATATCTTTTAAAAATTTCACAGATCGTTTGTATTTCGGTTGTATTCCATTGTATGTCTAGTAAAAATTTTGAAAAAAAATAATTCTAAGTGTAGTTATGACTATCAGTTTTATGCTGCCAAATTTACGTTAGCTAGTTTACGTATTTTTTGTTAATTTATAATTTGTTTTTTGTTTGTATTCGATTGAATTTCTAGTGAAATTTATGCAAGAAAAATTGTACAGACCCAGTAAAAACACATATACAGGTGTCCGGATTTCGAAGGCCACCATTGGGATCTCGGAAACTATAAGAGATACGACTTTGGTTAAATGGGACATGTGGTGCGTCTTCGAGGGCTCATCTCCGATGTTCTTTTGTTTTGCCAAAAAGTCTCATGGAAGTGAAGTTAGCGAAGCGTCGTTTAGCGACACGGCAGTGTATGTCTACCGTTTTGTAAAACCGTCCGGCAATATAAAAATACGTATAATAATCAATATAAAAGATTATGTGCCCAAATTTGTGATTAAATAAATAAAATAAAAAAGCTGCATACATATATTAGCTAATTATTTCAATAAACTATTAAATAGTTTAATAATATCTTCTCCATATATTTGTAAATTTAATAGAGAAATACAACAACCCTACGGGTTGGACAGTGATTTTATTGTATTGGGGTAGTTAACAGAACCACTACTAATCTTATTAAATATATTTTGAAGTGTTACAAATAAATAATTTTTAATAATAAATTATTTCATCTGTTAGGATTATAGGTACTTCTGACGATTAAGGATAATTGACAATACCCCTACGGGTTAACCAGCAATTCTATTGTACTGGGGAGGTTAATAGGACCCCTAGCTTCCTTATTAAATATATTATGTAGTTTTACAAATAAACAATTTTTATAATAAATTATTTCTGTATTATTGTCTGTACAATTTTTTTGCATAAATATCACTGGAAATTCAATCGAATACAAACAAAAAACAAATTGTAAAATTAACAAAACATACAAAAACTAGCTAGCGTAAATTTGGCAGTATAAAACTGATATTGTGATAACTACACGTAGAAATTTTGTTCAAAATTTTTACTAGAAATACAATGGAATACAAACGATCTGTGAAATTTTTAAAATAATTTACGTAAACTTTGCTGCTATCGTGAACGCAGCATAAAAATGATATTTTCATAACTTGTCGTAGAATTTTTTTTTCAAATTTTTTCTTAGAAATACAATCAAATACAAACGATTTGTGAAATTAAAAAAAAATACGCAAACTTTGCTGCTAGCGTGAACTTGGCAGCATAAAAATAAAATGCAATTTGTTAGCATTAATTACGTAATACAAATAATATTTACTAAAATGCAATGAAAAACAAACGAAATACAATTGATTAAATGCACTTGTATTAATTTTTTTAATATGTTGCTGCCAAGTTCACGCCCCTGAAAATTTATGTATGGATTAGGTGTAAACAATTACTCGATAGTTCAGTCGAACAGCATTTATTCTTACTATACCAACGTTTCGGTACACCCTTGCACCTTCTTCAGGGTTACAACAATTATACAACAATAATGTAATACATACAAAATTTTAATACATTTTTGTTGTATAATATAAAGAATTGAAGAAGGTGCAAGGGTGCACCGAAACGTTAGTATAGTGAGAATAAATGGTGTTTGTTTGAACATTCGAGTAATTGTTAACAGCTAATCCACATCACAGTCGCGAAGTTACCCACAATTTATGTATGGAATTTGTTCATAATATACAGGATTGACGGAAGGCAATGTGCTGGCCACATCAGATTTTTTGTGCTGCTTTAGGTTTTTAATGAAGATGTATTAAAAAATTAGCAAATGTAATTAAAGAATAAAAATATTGAATAAATTGTTTTAAAAAAATGCATGTATACTTTGAAAAGCCCATTTAATAATTTAAGAAAAATGAGGTAAATCCAAATATTTATTGCTAATTATTCCATATTGGTCAAATATTTTTATTCAAATTTTTAGTAATTATATTCAGAATAATACAACATATTAATTAATTTAATGAATCAGACATTGGCGATATAACATTTTATCTTAATTAATAGTAATAGTGATTTTTATCCTCCTTGTTCTACTCTGTATACTCGTATGTATAACATTTTTTCATAAAATTTACTATTGATAAATAAACAACAAGCCATACACATAAAGAAACAAATTTCATTTGTGAATACAGAAGAATAATGATACCCTTCTAGTATTTATGTATCAGATATAATTAAATGGGACACAGTGTATGAAATCAGTTGGTAGTGGTTCGTAGGCTTGCCGCTTGCATTAGCGCTCGCCTGTATAATGATAAGTGAAACAAAGAGAAGTACCGCCTCCGCCGACTTCACCGCCGCTCGTTACAAGTGAAGCCGTAAACGTCGACCGTAAAGAGACAAAAGTGGAGAACCTGAGCTTCTGCACAGCACAGAGTTGGACCGCACAATTTTATGTTAACCAGAAAGGATCCCAGCAGCCATTGTGGCCATGGAGGGCGGCTAATTACGACAAGGAATTTGCCTTTTCTGATTTACACTTATTATCCTCAAATCTTTCTTTGCACATATCAGATAATTAATGATTCCTAATTTAAAATAATTGAAATAAATATATTTACCCGTATAAACTATTATACAAAAGTATGCAATAACAACAAAAAGTGTGAAATACAAGATACAAGACTTTCAATGATGTTGCTTCATATACACGCTGATCATGCGAAAATAAACCAGCAATTATCTCCCTTAAAATTTACTATAGGAAATATGGGCAATAAGATGTATCAAAAAGGGTTCTATTACTTCCGGTTCCGAAGTTCGTGATACCAACTTTGAAATTTCAAGTGGAACATACCATTTTTTTTATATTTTTGAAAAGTACACAAAATTTGCTTTGCAATGATACTAAACAAGTAGGACGTTATATTATTAAAAAGTAAAATGGCGGACGTTTGAAATATCTTACAAAATAAGTTAAGAAAGTGTGGAATTTTGTTTTATTGGATTTTTTGTCTACGTTACATACATCATATAAATGAATTTATCTCAAAATATACCATCATCTACGAACAAAAAAACAATAATATCTCACACACTTGATTTTATTTCATTCAATCAATTTACTACTACTATTGGAAAGCAAATTTTGTGTACTTTTAAAAAATTTAAAAAATATAGTTTGTTCCATTTTAAATTTCAAAGTTGGTATCACATACTCCGGAACCGAAACTAACAGAACGCTTCTTGATACGACATCTTATTGCCCATATTTCCTATAGTAAATTTATTTATTTGAAGATAATCACTATCTCGCTTAATAACGGAGATAAATGCTGGTTCATTCTTGAGTGATCACCCTGTATATACTACTTGGTTACTTGATTGGAAGAATACTTAGTTTTTAGTTGCAGAATTTATCTTTTGGTTCAAAACCAGTACTCCGGATCGCGACTAAGAGACTTCTGCTTGATCCGATTTCCATAGTTTCATTTCATTTTTAGCAGTTTTCATTTTCATCACCAAATTTTATCATCAAATTTTTTTTATAAAATATACTTAGTCCTAAACCTTTCTACCTTGCGGTGTTAGGCTGTGGTAATCATTCTTCTTCTTGAACTTCTGTCGGTGTTCTTTTCCAGATACTGCGCCAGGCTGTCCTATCTTCCATCAAAAGCTTTGCTTCGTTCCATTTGAGACCTCTGACTTCTACAGCTGTTTTAATCTCCTCATCCCAAGTTTTTATTGGACTTCCTCGTTTCCTTTTCTCTGTATGCCTGGCTTCGTACACACTTTTTGTTATTCTTTTTTCTGTCATTCTTTGTAAATGTCGTTTCCATCTTAGCTGTCCTTCCTGAATTACCTCTTTGACTGGTTTTATGCCAAGATTTGTTCTGTATACTTCATTTCTGATGTGGTCGAGTTTCGTTTTTCCTTCTATTTTACGTAAAAATCTCATATCAATATTACTTATTTTGCTCTGATGTTTTTTAGTTGTTGTCCATGATTTGTATCCGCATGTTAAGATAGGTACTTTTATCCTTTTGAAGACTTCTACTTTGGTCTGTTTGGGTATTTCTTTCTTTGACAAGAATTTAGTTTTTCGAGCATTGAACAGTCTTCCTCCTTTGTTTACTCGTTCTATAATTTCTTGGTCTATGCTTCCGTTTTCCTGTACCACTGCATCTAGATATTTGCTGCTGACTTGTTCTATGTCCTTTTCTCCTATTTTTATTTCATGTATGCTTTGGCTTCTGTTTATTACCATTGTTTTTGTTGTACTTCTATTCATTACAATATTCTACTTCATTACTACTTCATTTATTACATTGATATTGTGCTGCAGGTCTTGCGTTTCCTGCTAAAAATAAATAAATATATCACCACGTCATGTTACCCTTTGCTGAAAAATAAATATAAATATGAAAAATTTAACAAAGAATCGATTTACAATATTTACATTTAAATTTTTCATTTTACATCAAAATTTTGTAAAAAAAATAATGCTCACATAATGACGGAAACATAGTTATAGTCTATCTAACTTTTAGTTAGAAAGCTATACAAGAAAGCCAAAAATACCGTTAAGTGATGAAACCAAATGGCAACTTCACGGAGGATTCAAAGGAAATTTTGGAGTTTCTTCCAAGCACTCACTTCCCAGGATCATCCCGTTCAGACGTACAAAACTCTCCAACGGAAGTAATAATAATAATAATAATAATAATAATAATAATAATAATAATAATAATAATAATAATAATAATAATAATAATAATAATAATAATAATAATAATAATAATAATAATAATAATAATAATAATAATAATAATAATAATAATAATAATAATAATAATAATAATAATAATAATAATAATAATAATAATAATAATAATAATAATAATAATAATAATAATAATAATAATAATAATAATAATAATAATAATAATAATAATAATAATAATAATAATAATAATAATAATAATAATAATAATAATAATAATAATAATAATAATAATAATAATAATAATAATAATAATAATAATAATAATAATAATAATAATAATAATAATAATAATAATAATAATAATAATAATAATAATAATAATAATAATAATAATAATAATAATAATAATAATAATAATAATAATAATAATAATAATAATAATAATAATAATAATAATAATAATAATAATAATAATAATAATAATAATAATAATAATAATAATAATAATAATAATAATAATAATAATAATAATAATAATAATAATAATAATAATAATAATAATAATAATAATAATAATAATAATAATAATAATAATAATAATAATAATAATAATAATAATAATAATAATAATAATAATAATAATAATAATAATAATAATAATAATAATAATAATAATAATAATAATAATAATAATAATAATAATAATAATAATAATAATAATAATAATAATAATAATCCCGCAGGGGTAGACTGGCCTACAGCAGTCTATTCGGGCTTAGTGACCCCGCGTACCCGAACTAAAAAGGTGGCTGAACCAAGCACTAGTCACCTCCCATATGAGTGCACAGTGTCTGCGAAGTGTTGCCTCCCGTTGTGTGGAGGTCCACCCGCAGTCTGTAAGTTTCATGAGGTGATGGCACCTGTGCATGGCAGAGACCTGATATTTAGGGGCTACAGCATGGCTTCGCCGCACCCATCAGGCTCTCTGTCTTTTCCACCTGGTTCCAGAGGCCCGCTCCAGTATGACCACGGAATACTGGTATCAGTGTTGTGTTGCCATTGTGCCCACCCACTGCCCAGCTCCGCGGTCCTGGCTGCGACAGAAGCGCGACTATGAGGGGTTACAGCCTGGCTTCGCCGCACCCTCTGGTCCCTCTGTTCTCACCTCTCGCCATCCTCCACCTGGTTACTTGGTGAAAACCCGTACCAGGTGTGTACACCGTTACCTCACCCTGAGTACTCGTCTGTAGGCGTACTACACAAAGTCACCCCGACCACCTGGGTGGCTGCCTTGATCATCTTGGCATATCGTCCGCGCCTAGCCTCTCCAGCAATTGCTGAGAGGCAGGTCAATGGTACCCAGGATTCCTGAGGTAGTGAGAAACAAAAGAGCGGAAATAATAATAATAATAATAATAATAATAATAATAATAATAATAATAATAATAATAATAATAATAATAATAATAATAATAATAATAATAATAATAATAATAATAATAATAATAATAATAATAATAATAATAATAATAATAATAATAATAATAATAATAATAATAATAATAATAATAATAATAATAATAATAATAATAATAATAATAATAATAATAATAATAATAATAATAATAATAATAATAATAATAATAATAATAATAATAATAATAATAATAATAATAATAATAATAATAATAATAATAATAATAATAATAATAATAATAATAATAATAATAATAATAATAATAATAATAATAATAATAATAATAATAATAATAATAATAATAATAATAATAATAATAATAATAATAATAATTTTTCCGGCCTTGCTGCAAAAATGCATAAAGGATATATTATATTATCTGCCCTATGTGGACTATACAAGGGAAGCATGAAGCTCGGATATATCCCAAAACTATAGAGGAAAACAAATGTGGGCTTTGTATCTAAAGGAGGAGGACGTCCAGGTGTTCAGCCTAAGTCATATAGACCCATTACTCTTACATCTTTTATATTAAAAGTTATGGAGAATGTGTTGGACTAATACCTCAGAAGTGGAAGTGCTCACAGCCTCACCACTTCATGCGAATCAGTTCGTGTACAAGAAAGCCAAATCCACAACGACGGCTCTACATAGCCTTGTCAACAAAATTGAAAAAATCTGCATGCAAAGGAGATAGCTCTAGGTATTTTCATAGATATAGAGGGCGCTTTTGACAAAACCTCCCATGACTCTATAGTAAGAGCGGCATTGGTTAAAGGTTTCGATCTAGCCGTGGTGGCACGGATAAAAGCCATGTTAAAAAGTCGAACCATTAAAGCTTCACTAGGAGAAGAACCAGCGGAGGATGTTCACAAGGTGGAGTTAATTGGTGTATCGTTATTGACAAGATAACAAAAGCTGGCTACATTGTTAACGGATACGCAGATGGCGTAGCAATTATAGTCCGAGGAAAGAACGATACATTAATATCACAACTAACACAGAAAGCTCTGGATCTTACGCCAGGAACATGAACTTAATGTTAATGTGAACCCAAGCAAAACATTTCTCGTACAATTCACTAAGAGAAGAAAGCTAGCATTCAAAGCTCCCTCAATGAATGGCACCAGAATTGAGTTCTCAAAAGAAGTTATGTATTTAGGAATAATTCTAGACCAAAACTAACCTGGAACTCATACATTAACAAAATTAGTAAGAAATTTGCAGTGGCTCTGAACACATGCCGCCGTCTTCTTAGTAAAAATTAGAGGGTGCAGCTAAAAGTGACCTACTGGTTATATATCACTGTAGTCAGACCCATGATTACTTACGCATCATTAGTATGGTGGCCAAAAGTTTAACAAAATACGGCACAAGCGTCGTTGCGGAAAATGCAGCACTGGAAGTGATTCTGGGGCTAACGCCTCTGCACCATCAAGTAAAGAAAGAGGCGATGCTCCAGGCACTTACACTCATTAGGACAAAACACTTCAAACCTGGGATCTCGTAGGCCACTTAGAAATTCTAAGGGAGATACACCTAGATGAAATGACCATATCTGTCTTTGACAAAATGACGACAAGATACAAGTTTGACCAGACGTATAAGGTAATCATTGGTGATCGACTTCAGTGGACAATAGGAGGTCCACACTTCTGGAATAGGTGTATTTGGTCCAGGTTACCAAATAGAGGAATCCACAGGTACCAGTACCACCATATTTCAAGCAGAGATCTACGCAATAAATCTCAGTGCTCAAATAAACCAAAACAAAGGTCTCAACGGTGCAACAATCAACATATTGTCAGACAACCAGGCTGCTTTAAAGGCATTAAGTGCCTTCACTTGTGTGTCAAAAATAGTCTGGAATTGCATGAACACCATACAACAACTGGCCAAAGATAACATCGGCACTTTGTGGTGGGTACTGGGGCATGAGGGAGTTCTAGGCAATGAAAATAGAAGTTCTTTTCCTCCATGGATTACTAGTCCTATTCGTAAATATTTTAAAATGAAAAATCATAATTTTAAAATGTCTAAAAAATATCCTAATATCAAAACTTATCATGATTACTTCAGCTATGTAATAAGTAAAATTAAGCGTGATATTCATAATTCGTACAAACAATATACTCAGAAGTGTGAAAATAGTATTAATACTGATCCTCGCTAATTTTGGCACTATATAAATTCAAAACGTAATTGATCAAATTCTTCCACTCTAATATATATAAATGATAATGAATTACATTTCAAGAAATTATGAATAGTTTTGCCAATTATTTTCACAGTGTTTTTGAGCCTCATGCCACAAATGTGTTTACTTAGCAAAAAACTGGAAGGAAGCAGGCATGGCCTCATAATGGAGAGACATCCTGGGCCTTAGTCAGTCGAAGGAATTCATTTCACCTTTGTTGACAAACGCCAAAGAGCTATTAGCTCTCAAGAAGGACCTTAGAACTATGACAGGTATCTTCACTGATCATTGTCATCTGAAATACCATCTATGTAAGATAGGTATAGCTGAAAACAATATCTGTCGACTCTGCAAAGAGGGCGAAGAAACTTCGGAACACATTGTATGTGAATGTTTACAGCCGTAAGTAGACTTAACCATCTTGATAAAAGGTACCTTGTGGCAAATGAGATCGGGAAACTGACTTATGGAGTAGTAATTGGCTTCTTAATAACTCTGAAACTACTTCCAGAAAACTAAGATAGGGCCATGTTACAACAGATCTTACAGGTCGCAGTAACAAAAGCGGTTAGTGCTTAAAGCCCTCTACTCAATGAATGAATGAAAATACCCTCAATTTTTTTGCACCCTTTTTCTAATATCCTGCATATATATATATATATATATATATATATATATATATATATATATATATATATATATATATATATATATATATATATATATATATAGAAAGTCGGATGATGAAACAGAATACGTGAAGTATATTCCATATGCAATATTTAATTTCTGTTGAAATTCAATTATCGCTACATACATCAGACTATTAAAACCACAGTAGTATATTATACACAAAGGTTGTGAATAGTATGATTATTGACCAAGCAAAAAGATTATAATCCCTCGGTTCCCTCGGGATTATAATTCGCGAGGGCAATAATGCTCTTCATAACCGTGGTATATATACTATTTTTTTCACTACTAGCAAGTAATTTTAATAATTATTTATGAAATTAATCCCACCATAACGTCATTTTACTTTTAAATGTGATGGCACAATTGATGCATAGTTGACCTAGTAAAAGTCATTATTCATAGAAAAGATTAAATTTTCGTTTACTTACTGTAGTGTTCGGGACAGGTTTAGATTAAAAAGCATCACATGATTTAACAAACTTTATTCGACTCTGGGCTCGTCACTCTCCGATGCTATGCTTACACATATGTGATCATTGACAGGTTGTATCATCTGATTGTGATTACACGGTTCAAGCATTTGTATTATTTATTGTTAAATCACAAATATTATTTAAAAGTATTATTTTTAAATACTGTTTTTCTTACATTGAATAAGCGAAATTGACATGAAAGATATGTCAAGTATTTAATATTTCTCGGCGCGAAATACAAATATTCAAATTAATCCGAATTTTTAATATTGAATTAAGCTGTTTAAACAACTACTTAAATGCATAAAATATTAATAAATAAAGTCTCTTAGTTATACTTAAACTTGCTATAAACATTTCCGATTTAAAACTGTCACAGAATTATCAGAAAATAAATTATTCATTATTAACTTATTATCGGTTAATAATGAAAAATTATATACCGGTAACCATGGACGGGTTGAGAAATTCAATTTCACGGTACTCTATTCGGTCAATAAAGTACCTCTGTGTAGCTAGTAGTGAAAACAAAAAGTTTTTCACTAATATAACCAAAACCCGAATATATTTGTGTGGATCATAAAAATGGAATTCCTCCCCTGAATATTCCATACCGTACTTTGAGTACTACAAAACAACTGTAAATGCATTTTCAGATTACTTCGTATTTCCACAAAACATTACTTCATCCGCAACCATCGTATAATAGCAATGTGCTGGTAGTGCGCGTAACGCGAGATATAAAACCAAAATGATTTTCAATATGAATATTTCACGTTCGCGCTTACGACAGAACAATGTCACATGAGGAAATTCTTGCATCACCGGCAAGGAAATGAAGAAACGTGGATGATTAAATGCTTTGCTTTCAGCAAGTGGGTTTGGGATAAAGGAGTGGAGGGTGCTTTTACTTCTTGAAGTACTACATAATTTGAAATTGGATTAAACAAATTTACAAATTTTAGGTGTGATAAGAATGACATAAAGCAAACTCTTTCTTTATAGTCTCTTTAACTTAAACCAACGTTTCAGCGGCATATATTGCTGCTTCAAGTGTAAAAAACATATAAAAAACAAGTAATCAAGGTAACAATTTATATTTTCAATATAGGAAGCCATGCTCGACTGAGTTCAGAACCGACACAATGATTGTGATTATACAGGGTGGAAACGAACTTAATGTCATAAATTTAAGGGTGAGTAGTATGACATGTGTAGATTACGAAAGTGAAAGAATTTTTTTAAAATTCGAAATACGAAAATTCGACTTTTCTTAAGGAAACATTTTTTTACTGCTGTTTTATTTAATATTTCATTAAAAATATGGTTATCAAAAATACATTCAAAATTAGTTGTATAAGATATTATTCTTAATAATTAAATTAAACAGCATTTTTGACGAAAATAATTGTGTAATAGATAAAATAATACAAATGCGTTGCCAGTGGTCCAGTGGTACAAAAAATGTTAGCTTAATGAAAACTACCCTTAAATATGCGAATTTTTTAAAAATTCTTTCTGTTTCGTAATCTACACATGTCATACAACTCACCCTTAAATTTATGACATTAAGTTCGTTTCCA
The DNA here is from genome assembly GCA_951394225.1 of Harpalus rufipes. Lineage (NCBI taxonomy): Eukaryota > Metazoa > Arthropoda > Insecta > Coleoptera > Carabidae > Harpalus > Harpalus rufipes. The sequence goes on from OX596274.1 coordinate 54,947,175, forward strand.
CCCTGTATATATATATATGTGTGTATCAAATTTGTTTAGTACAATATCCATACAGGCTGTATTTATATTTATAGATCAAACTTCAACAGATGATAGCACATATGAAAGTAAATCAAAAAGGCTTAAACCCCAAAGTCCAATTCTCAATTGTTTCTGACCTATGTTCGATTTTGAAATCATGCTCCTGTAGTCTCTCAATCCACCTGGCCACCTGATTTTCAGGATTCTTTAATTGTAGGAGTCACTTTAAAACATTACAGTCTATTCTTATTTCGTACATATATTTGTAGAAATCCTCTATGGATTTCACTACTGCCAAAAGTTATTTTCTAGTGTCACAATAATTTCTCTCCTGTTTTGACAAGCACTTACTAAAATAGGCAATAACCTTCTCATGTTTGTGTTGTTTATGGAAAAGAGCGCCACCATTTCCGATGTTACTGGCTTCTGTATCTTGTATGAACTCTCCTTCAGGTAAAGGATGACTTAGGATAGGTGCGATTGTCAAAGGATGATTCAGTTCTTTAAACGCAACTTTACAGTTTATTTTCCAGGTACTTCTTTCTACTTCGGTAATCTTTGTCAGTGGCTTTGCTATGTTGATAAATCCAGGTATTGTGACGGTGGGCCGGTTGGTTGAGGCACCATCTTGTCGTAGTCTTCTCTGTCGGCTGGGATCGATTTGATCGGGCGCTTTCGGCGGCGGCTGCTGAAATAGAGGAGGGATTGCTGGATAGCTTTCTGCGGAGGGAGGTCAGGGTCTCAGAAAAACACGTATTTACCTTAACCAACTACTTTATTTTTCCCAAATTCTGTAAATGTAATATAAATAAATAAAGATTGAAAACCCTTTGTGGAAATTGTGACGGCACTGCGTTTAACCTACTAGCAAACTGTGCTCCCGCGATACGGCAATAGCACAGTCTCTGACGGCGGTAAGTAAAAATGAAATGAAAATATCTACTAAAAGATAAACCTAGATTATATTATCCACACCTTGTTAAAAAATGGTTATCCTAAAACGTTCATTACCAGTAACATCAACAAAGGTTATTCAAATTAACAATCTCACAGAACGACATCATAATAACTTAAATAATAACATCATTTATTGCTCAATTCCATATAATTATAATATCAATATAATTATTTAAGTATTAAGGGCAGTAAGTGCACCTTACCGGTTGAGGATTAGTTTGGAAATCGAGACGAGATCGAGATCTCCAATACATTCAATACCGGTAAGAAGCACTTAATGCCCGCAATGCTTATTATATTTTTTGCACGATCGTCCCAATAATAACAAATTAAAGTTTAGAATTATTTAAAAATTATTTTGGCATTTTTAAAAAAAATAGTTGTCATTGTTAAGTAAGCTATGATCGTTGTTTTGTTATCGTTAAAGCTTTAAAAATTGTACATTTATTTTTTATTTGTGTAATTTTCACCGCCTCCAGATCGGTAGGTAGTCACATCACGTACCGGTCAGTCACATCACCTACTGATCAGTATCACATCACTTACTGATCAGTAATTTGTAAACAAAACTTACTGCCTTTGAAACCCTATAGGTAAAGTTAAAAAAAACCTGAAAGAATACAAATATAATAAATATAACCAGAGATCAAAGGTTAAGCAATACTATTTAAATCCAATAAACAAACAAATAAGAAACAAAAACCCGATCCAACAATAAGAATCCATAAAAATGGATTACCATAAAGTAATATAAAACAAAATAAATCCTGAAAGGATAACTCAGTTAACAGGTCGACAAATAAGTTAAATGTTACTTTTACTAATTTACAAATTCCTGTAATCAAAATACTATATATATATATATATATATATATATATATATATATATATATATATATATAATATGCCTGAGCTTATTGTATTTGTATTGTATTTCGAAATCGGGAACAATTTTCCACGGGAACAATATTTCCATCAGCTACTTTACTCATTTAAGTCCCCAAATAGCGGGCACGTTGAAATTTATCCAACAATAACAATGCAAAATAATCGACAATGATAAATAATAACAAACACTCGGCTGTAACTACATCGACGACCAGTGACCGAACCGGTCAAAATATGCGAATCTGCTCAAACTTGCAAAACGCCCATGAAAGTATAAAAATATGAAAGTTAATATTCCTGACAACAGTCGACCCGCAATGCTAAAGAGTATCCTTTATTGCTTATAATAAGGTCAATAAACAATATAATGGAACTAATTTAATTTATGAATAAAATATAAATCGCAAAACTAGAACGTAACATAGTATTCCAAAGCATAAAAAACTTGTCCTCAATCAAGCTACTTGACAGTCGAAGGCTTGGCTTGGTTTGATAATTCAATCTTTTCAATTGGGCTAAATGAAACAACAAAAGATTGGCGTGTCTTGAAAAATTAAGTTTAATTCATCGACAGGCTTGACTAGATTTTTAAGCTTTTTAAAGTCAAGCTAAGTCAAGGTTTCAAGCTTCAAGCCAAGCCCGACAACCTTTAGTGGGTATATATATACGAGGGGTACCCAAAAATAACGAGAATTATGGCGGATAGTAGGGCGATAGTTCTGACTTCTCCCACTAGGTGTCTTTACTAGACACCCTGTTGGATCTGTTGACCAAACGTCATCCCTGGGGAAACTTTGACGTGTTCAGCAATTTTGCAATCAGCAGCGGAAATTGTCGCCATGCTTCGGAGGGTTTACGAGGAAGAAATTTTGAGCCAAGCGAGACTTTACGAGTGGTTTTCTCTTTTTAGAAGTGGTTGATCGTCCCTCGATTTCCAGAACGTTTGAAAGCAATGAAAAATCCGTTATGCGGTCACGTCTGATTGTCGTAGACTAAACGATGAATAATATATAATAACATACTTAAGTTTATGCCAACGAATTTTGACTGAAAAGTTGATGAAACTTAGCGCAAAAAAATCGTTCCAAGTGTGCTGTTCAACGACCCGAGAGCTAACCATTTTAGTCTATGCTAGCAATAGGGTAACAAGAAAACTGTGATTAAACTTTCGTGTTTTGTTTAGTATTTAAACAGAAAACAATTGGATGTATTGAATTAATTTAGTTTTGTAGCTAAATTCACTTGACATAACTGTTTCTATCTCATGATCATCAAGCTTTATCTCTCGCTGGGACTAACCAATATCTAGCTGGTTCCGTGACATCACGCGATTACGTTATAACACATTGCAAAATACTTTCGCATTTTACCCCATTCTATTAATTTTTATGCAAAATAAAAACATATAAGTTTAATATTTTTATCTCTACATTAACTTTTAAAAAAAATAAAAAATGTGGAAAACCCAACTAAAAGAACAGTTAGATATTGATCAGAACTTTTTGTAAGCTCTTCGAAGCATTGCTGCTGATTTCCCAAACAAGAAACAGAACTTGATGTTAATATGTTGCTTTTTCAAAATCACCGACCCCCGTCAAACAGCGCTTACAAAACAATCACACTGACCGCTCAAATGATTCCCAAGGATGACGCAATTCTAAAAGGTTGTCTAGTAAAGATATCTAGCAGGTAGAGAAATCGGAATTAGAACCCTACCATACTACGACTATTTTCATTTCTACAAAGTTTATTTAAACCTGAAAACCTATAAACTGTCACAAAGTAGATCTAATAACTTTAATTTTTTAAAAATTAATTGCATCACTTTAACAAATTTCGGGTCACTTCGTTCACTACATTTTATTTTCAAACCAACATTGTTAGACACGAGTATGATGCGAAAGGCGGAAGATAACGTGGTACTCCCATTTTACTCTTTCGTATGCACCTATCAAATTTCTAATTTTTTGAAACTGTGGCAATAAAATAATCATAAAAATTCCCTAGTGGTTGCCGTTGCGACAACTTGTTTCAAAATTTCAATTTATCTATTAACTAGTTTTTAAAAAATAATAAAATATTAAACATTTCACTCGGGCGCATCATTTTTATCAATTATCTGCTTTAAACAAATGTAAGTATTGATATTGGATCCAGTATTTTTCGGCGTTGATTGGATGACAATTACAATTATTTGTTGGCAAATTAATTAAGTACTCTTAATTACAATAATTTTCCTTTGGAACTAACAAAATCTAAACTTTGGTAAGGGTACCGCGCGATAAATATAGAATTTATTCGTATTATTATAAATGTGTGATATTCATGGTAAAGTCAACATTACTAAGTAGTTTGTATTTGTTGGACCAATAGGCTCTTATGTTGCTTTACAACCATCGTCTGGCTTGTATGTTTTTATTTATAAATATTTCACGAAAAAAGTCATTTTCTGGTTAACCAGGTTCAACAATACGTCCAGAGCTACGGAGCCGCTCTCCTTAGATCAGCCACTGACGTTACTTTTTACAGATATACGTGCTACCGTTATGGTATATAATATACTCTATGATGTTCTCCTTCTTTCTTATAGATCACTCCATCGCTTCGTCCTTCTCGTTGCTGAATAAACAGGTTTCAGACGAAACGAACACAATGCGTGCTATATTATTATATTGGATTGAAGGAAAAAGACGTTTCATTCATGTACCCTGCCGGCTAAGTCGTGCCGAATGTATTTAAGCCGTCAGCGTCGCCCTTGGAAATTATTCGTGCGGTACTAACTCCATGCCCATGCCACAGTTCATGTCAATAGCTGACTTTCCTTTCTGTTTCATGAATTCCTAATTGCTTCGTTCACACTTTATTTCCAGCTTTTGTACTTTTCATCATTTACATTTTAACGTAAATGTCATAACTTCATTTATCATCATAATTCTTCTGTCAATTTATTTAAATTAGTATAGAAAATTGTAAAATATTCTAAAAATTCCCTTTCATTATTTTCTTCATTTAGTGAATTTAAAGAATACTTTTTAAAATAAATTGTTTACTATAACATGTACAAAATGAAGGAAAAATACATTAATTACAGAATACAGTATTAATTTTATGCCATTTATATACGGCACAGATTAAATCTATTAACATATTTTCTCACTACATGAAAAATAAGTATTTATTATTGTTTCAATTGTGATTTATAAATATATATTAACTCTTATATACTTAATATGTATTTTAACATAATAAAACAGAAATTATATATACAGGTGACACTGAAAAACGAGCCACTCAAAATAACTTTTTTATTTGAAATTATTTTTATTTATTTTTAAATATTTGTAAACTAGGCTCACAAATCAATGTATTTGGCATGATGTTACCGCTTCCTATTTAAGGGGAAATGACATTAAGTTTCATATTTCAAATGGAATACCTGTATATTCTTATATATTTGAAATATACGTAAACTTACGAATTGAACGATATGTTTAAAGTGCATTTTTATTAAAGAAATATATTCGAAAAACGTAAGAGAAAATTATGAATAATTAACCTGGTAAGCCATGATATCAAGCATGCTGTGAAACTAGATAATATTGAGTAATATTTAAGTTAATTGTTTAAATAGTATGATATTTTCATAAGATTCTATATTTTGGTACAAGAAAATTATCAATTTGTTATGGTATTACGTTAATTATTCATAATTTTCTCTTACGTTTTTGTAATTTATTTCTTAATAACACGTAGATTCCAAATATGTAAAAATATATAGGTGTCCCATTTAAAATATGAAAGTTAATGTAACTTCAGGTTAAACCGGAAGCGCTGCCATCATGCCAAACACCATGATTTACGAGGTCCTACGCCTAGTTCGAAAACATGTTATCTCTTCCATTTTCGAGAAATTCATATTCACTTTTAATTTTCATATGGGGCTTAGAGTAGGCTGTAATTAAATGAAATAGGCTTTTTTTCTCTTTTCAACGACATAAAGCAATTGTACGATAATTTTTAAATTATATAAGAAACTGCAAAATTAATGATATTTTACAACTTTTTCGTCTATTTTATTGAAAGAGACTATGGATGACAATGACATTAAATGTTTTATTTTCAATTTTTTAAACAAATCTTATTATTCTAAAACAATACAATAATTATCATTTAATAACTTTTTAATTAAATTAAATTTTTAATTTATAATCATTTTCTAAAAAATTACAATAAAACTTAAAACTAAATTAAAATCATTTCACAGTAAATAATTATGTAAAATAAAGAACAGAAAATTAAAATAAAATACAATGAAACTACTTTTAAAATAAATTTTGTCCCTCAATTAATTTGTCATTTCGCTGATTACAAATTTGAGCTCGTTTTAAGCTCGCTCGAAATGCTCATTTAATCATCCAAGGAAGTATTCTTCGAAATTTGACTGAAATGGCTTCTTGTAGGGCGTCTATTTTATTACAAGTCTTAAATATATTTTTTCTTTCATATACCCCCAAATAAAAAAAATCTAATGTGGTTACATCAGGGGACCGGGCAGGCCAGAAAATAGGTAATATTAACAAAAATATATATATTGAAGTTTGAGCACACAATGAACACAATAATGAAGTATTTGTTGTACATTGACAATTAAGAGAACTAAGAACAAAATATTTCGTTGTTTTCCATAGCCTCCTTGAACAAGATACATGAAAAAGTTGTAAAATATTATTAATTTTGTAAATGGTACACGCTCGGCCACCCAGGTGATATTTGAAATATCTGAATTTAAACTCTATGAATATTTAAGACTCTACCGTGATTCTCAGTATATGGATTTGGAACTATTTTCCCTTTTGTTTGGAGCTTTTAGAAAAGTGAATCGCTAAAATAATAATGTATAATAGCGATATTTTTTATGGTGAGTTATTGTATATACAAAAATGTTTTTAAGTAAGGTGGTTGGTATTTGAGTTCATAATTCCGAAGTACATATTTGTAAAATAAGGAATGGTGCAGATTTAGTGCGTGTTTGGTATGTGCGGTACGGGTGATCCTGTGGGCAGTCATCTCGTCTTCATTTTGATATAAAGTCGCGGATTCGGGATCAATAACAAGCGCTGGGTGGTGGCGGCGGCGGCGACGGTGGCGTTCGGCGCACATGACCCGCATCGCGATGCCTTCATTTACCGCCCGCGGCCCGCGGGTCACAATGCGCTACCACCGCCGTAATGAGATATCTTACCTAGTTTTCTTTCATATCTTTTCATCTCCTAGATTTCTTAAAAAAATCCCATTTCCGTTGTTCGTTCTTCACCCCAGAGTTTCTCAATCTTTATACGCACACACTGCCTTCATTGTAACGTGATCTAAATGTTATGCTTGCGCAAATAGGTCAAGAAATTACGTCTGAGAATATAACTGTCCTAGGACGCCTTAGTGCCACGGGACGCTTATCCTAATTTTATTAGCACTGACGTAATACATTCATATGTTCAAAACACATTCATTAGATGACAAGTATAATAATTAGAAATATAATGTACACTAAAATTGGATACCGATTTGGACAAAATCTAACAGAAATTATTTGTTCGTAGCCACTTCATGTGGACAATTGTGGATGGATTGTAGATATATATTCGTTTTTTATCTTCCGTCACATTTCAGTAAGGAAGGTATTGTCTTTTGTCAAAAAACTCGAAGATGAGTTTTTAGAGAATAAGGACGTTTTAGAGTCCCTAGAATACGTTTTTACCACTTTTACAATGATGTCTGTCTGTACGTGTGTGTGTGTGTGTGTGTGTGTGTGTGTGTGTGTGTATGTAACGATCTTTTCATAGACAATAACTCTAACACTACAATTCTTTAACATTCATTTCTTTACATCCATATGAAGAGATGATTCAATTTATAATTGGTCAACCGGAAATACCCTCATTTGAAGATTTTAATAGTTTTCCCTGAAAAAAACGCGGTTAAATATCATTTTTTGATATTTTAATGTAATATATTAAAGAATATTCTATAATCTATACGAATTTATTGCATTTTTTACTTCATATTCAATGGACATAAGGTTAAAGAATTATAAAGAAATTAAATTTCATATATGAGCCAGCTATGCTATAACCAAGGAAACAGCTACTATATTAAGAAAATTCTAATTGACAGAAGTCAGTGTCAATGAAAAAGAAAAAACAAATGTGGCAGAGAGATGAGCATGTTAACAAATGGCTCGAGTGATATAAGTTTCTAGAAAGATACAAGAGAGACGATTAGAATGGTTTAAACATATCATGAGGAGAATGGAGAGATAAATAATATCTTCGAAGAAGATTAAATAGCTTAGTAGTTGAAGGTAGAAAAAACTGAGGAAGACCAAAGAGAAGATAGCAGGATTATATTGCGGAAGACTTGACAGGAAAAGGAAATTAATGAGGACGACAAGCAAAATAGGGAATGGGAAAAGTTAAAGAAGAAAAAGTCAGTGTCAAGTGCAATTTACATACCTAGTTAGGTTTATGAAATAATTTTACTAGAAATATAGAATCTTTTACAAGAAAAATTATGTACGGAATTTATACATAATACAAAGAATTGACGGAAGGTAATAATGCATGTGCTGGCCACATCAGTTTTTTTTTTTCAGCTTGCCCAATATTCCCGCCAGTAGTGTTACGATAACTGTCTGCTTCGTAAGAGGAAAGAAAGAGCTTAACAAACGAAAAGTTTGTTTAGTGTGTTCTCATAAATTTATACTTATAATTGATAAAAAGTTTTTTTTTAATATATCGTGGTGTATTACGAGTACGTAAATAAAGACGGATTTAACCTTTTGGCTGTTCTTATGATTTACAGATTCTATGACAAACGATCCACAACTGCTCTAAATGTACTATTGAAATATCTTATAAATGTACTTAATAAGTATTTTATAACTTATTTTGACATTTTTGATATTATGAAGTTTGAAAGCTCAGTTCAAGTCAATAAGATCACTTTTTACCTCTCGCTAAGAGAGGTATTGGATTCATGCTAAAAATCGCATATCCAGATTTTATTGAATAAGCACGTTTTAAGGTCCCTACAATCCGATTTTAACATTTTTACGATGATGTTTGTGTGTGTGTGTGTGTGTGTGTGTGTGTGTGTGTGTGTGTGGATGTGTGTGTGTGGGATGTTGGAAGGACGGTTACTCAAAAACTATAAGACTTAAAATTTGTTTAACAACGTATTTCCCAATCGGACATTCATGGGAAGATCTGAAAAGGTTTTGGTAACAATTGGACAACCGGAAGTAGAAGATTCTTGAAAAAAAATCTTCTAAATATTATTTTTTGAATTTTTTTCTTGATAATATTAAAGAAAAATAAATTCTCTTTCTGATACATTAAATATTTTTTATACATATTTTATAGATTTAGAGATAAAAGGAATATAATATATAAAATAATGTTGTAATTAATTTTACAACCGAAAGGATGCCATGAAAAATAGTTGCAAATTTAAATTATTTGTAACTGACAGATAAATGTCAGTGTCAGAAATAATGAGTAATGAAAGAAAAATGTATTTGGAGAATCCCTTAATTCTTGATCTGTGACTATTATGGAGATGACAAGTCTAGGTTGAAGGACTTAAATTTGTTTCAAACATTATGGGACAATGTACACCAGTACTGTAGACTAGAGTAACTTTGAATTGCGAAAAAGCTATCAAATTCTTCTCAAGTAAGTTGTAAATATTGACAAAATTACACATCGATATAAGAATAATCGGAGTGCAATCTATCCGTCACTTTATTAAAGGGAATTAAGGTTATTTAGATATAACATGTATGAAAAAATAAAATGTAAAAGAAGATATATAAGAATAGATGCACAATTCAGATATATACATTTTAGACCGCCCAAAATTAATGTTTTTACTAGAAGAATATGAAGAGAAAGTAAACAAAGTTGTTCGAATTGAAAATTGCTGTTACCAGCCTAATATTTATATATGGTAAACTCTACTTTGTAATTTATTGTAACATAATTTATGGTAAATATCTTTATGTTGAGACATGCTATTATTGAATAATAAAGAATTTTATACGTCATAGATTTATATGAATATATTATTTGTATTTATAAAAATATTCTTTGCTTTATGCATACAGCCAGGTAAAATATACGGCGAGAGGTTATGTGCTGGCCACATCAGATTTTTTTCAGTTGTATTTTCTCATTCTTAGTGTTGGAATTTTGTAGTTCTATTGAATTGTACAAATTACAAATAAAAATCTTGTTAACAGTGACTTGCTCGATTGATTCACCAAATTGTGTCATGGACAGGTTCCAATTCAAATCCGCATATGTAGTCTTTATCGCGCAATCTAAATCCGGTAGTAGTATTCCGATCCGCGAAACTACTCGGCTTCTCTTCTTCGGGACATTTCATCAGATGTAAATAGGTTTTGCGGAGACTGTTTGAGAGGCACTGCAGTAGTCCGCTTTGCCTTGTCCGGTAGAAACATCCCCTCCCACAATTCCGAAAATACGAATCCTCTTTGGTAACCTCCTTCGCAGCTTACTTGTAATTCTGTCGGGATATAATGAAATGAAATCTACGTTTCCCATCGATAAGCATTTATATAAATTATTCTGGTGTTCCTGCAGCAGTTTAAAGAGTTTTTTAACTTTCATGTTTTTCTGCGTGACCAGTCGGATTTTCATCAAGAATCCTCCATTCAGTGAGTTATTCGCATGTATACTTGTAGATGGTTTGGATAATGAACTGCTGTAAGAATTTACATTCGAAAATGTTTTGCTTCTTTTATGGCATTTTACTTGCCTCGGGACTTTCTTTTTCAGTTTACAAAAAAATTATGTAAGGGAACATTTTAAATATGATCTTTATTTTCAGAAAATATGTGTAATGCCACAATATTATCTTTATTTTGGTAATATATTTTCATATCTATATTCATTAGTACGGTAACGTAAGATATATCACTTGCCCTCACTACTACATATCTATCTACGGAATACATGTATAAGGTAATTATTATTTTATAATAAATAACGGTCATCGATCGTATACCTATGTCAACTCCCATGTGATCTGTATCGTATACGGACTAGATAATGACGAATGAGCGATGGTCATCTGGATGATGGTTAACTGTGCGATGGGCAAATGGACTAACCAAGCGGGCGCCGGAAATCTGGGCGTTAAAATGAAAAAGATGGATAGGGTTATATTATTGTGCATTAAATTAGGTTGTCTTAGGTATGTTTAAAAAGATCAATTCACACTGACACATTTAACTGTAGGTATACAAAAAAAACGCCAAATCGTATTTCTACCAAGTTTAAATTTCTGTCGCCCAAATGACGGTCCCTTAGTTAATCATCACTCACTAGACTATCGCACAATTGAACATCGCCAATTGTGAATTGCCAGTCGCCCAATGGGGTATATAACAATTTATTTTCGTCCGCGACAACTGTGCGATGGTCAACTACACGAGTCTCACAGACATCTGGACGACAGAAACTTAATAATTTTGCACGCTTACCAGGGCATACAATTTGATGGATCAACAAAAAAATAATAGTTAAAAGTGACTTTTATTTTCTACAACCTTTTACATAACCTAATGTAACACACAATTCTACACATCTATTATATTTACTGCCCCATTGTCGCGTACCGGTCCTATATTGTCAAGCAAGGGTAAACATTGTTAATATTCAGACATGACTTAGCTCATGGGAACGCCACTTGTTCACTGATTAAATAAAATCATCTAATAAAAAATAACCGCAGTTCTCTAATATTCACAAATTTTCTAAAGTACGAGTTTTTTTTAATGTATTTTTGTTTACGAGAAGTAGTTAATATTATTCATTTGGATATAAGAAAAAGTAATTTCCCCAATAGAAGAGTCCACATTTTGAGCAAATTTGCTTTGCGGTGGATTTGAAAAAACAAATTTTCACTCGAAAAAATTAATGCCATTTAGTGTCCCATTTGAAGGAGATAAAATGAGTGGGATTTAGGATTCTTTGTTGTTAGGGCGTAACACAAACACATTCCGAGAAGGAAGGTAACATTGTTTGTTATGAGCACGGTTAGCGGCTTCCGGTTGAGACATTCCGCCATTCTAGGCATTATGATTATTGAAAGAAGGACGGGCGACGGGACGTGAATCGGCCATTGAGTCAGCTCAGCACGTTGCGGTTGTGGTCGTATCCTTGTCCCCTCGTTCCTTCTTCTTACATTACGGTGCTCCTGCGTCCCGTGCTAATTCGTCCTAAATTCATCCCACTCACTAAACCGTCAAATCTAAAGATGCATAATATTTACTTAAAAATCTGCATGTGAGTCAAACATTACGTTCGTACTTTTGGGGGGTTAAAATTAAAAATTATAAGTGGAAATTTTAATGATGGTTTGTCAAATTACTGATAAAACACAAATATTATTTAAATCATTATCATTACAGCTTATTACATACTCATATCTGGGTGTGAAACTCCGCTTCATTTTGTAGATTTCGACAATGACAATATATTTATAACACTAAGGCACGGAGGATGTTTGTCAGGCGTTAACTCACGCTGTTGTGTGAAAGGCACCACAACAATAGGCGTATATGATTAAATTTTGATTTTTACATATACAGGCTCTCCGGTTTTCAAAGGCCACCCTTGGGATCTCGGAAACTATAATTGGTACGACTTATATTTTTGGTCAAAAAGTTCAGTGGTGAATTTTTAATGAATAAGCACGTTGTAGAGTCCCTAGAATACGATTTTACTATTTTCACGATGATGTCTGTATGTATGTGTGTGTATGTGTGTGTGTGTGTGTGTGTGTGTGTGTGACGTTTGTTTCGGATCGCAGAACTCCAATACCATAATTCGAAAAATTATAATATCTTCGTATTCCTCAAGTATACATCCCAATGAAGATGTGATTAGGATATTGGTTATAATTGGTCCACCGAAAGTACCCTTATTTGAATATTTTAACAGTTTTTCTTGAAAAACACAGTTAAGTATTTTTTTTTTTTGCATTTTTATGTTAAATATTAAAGAATATTGCATTTTATACTTCATATTCAATGGATATAGAGTTAAAAATTATAAAGAAATTAAATATCATAAATCAGCCTGCTATGCTAACTATGGAAACAGCTACTACACTAAAATAATTCTGATTGATAGATGACAGTATTAACTGCAATTGACAGTATGTTTATGTTATGATTTTACTGGAAATATAGAATTCTTTGCAATAAATTTTCTGTATGGAATTTATACAAAATATATAGATTTTGGTAAGGGTTGATGTGTTTTTTATCGTTAAAATCTTAGATTTTTTATTTTTTTTTGTTATCTGTACTTAATACATGTCATACTATTTATTTTATTAAAATATGTTATTTTATTGCGAGTAAAAGAAGATTATAAGTCCATATTCAAACAAACAAATACATTTCCTATTTTAGTTTGTCTTAATATTAAGCTACTTACCCACACATTTTATTTCGTCCGTTTTATATTATATTAGTATTTATGTCTATCTTTTAATTCAATTGCAAAAGTCTATATTCTTTTTTTTGCTTTTAAAATCTATGTGTTTATATTTATTATTTTAAATCAATTGTACTTGTTTGCTACTTGTATCTTTTACATTTTATTATTAGCTATATTTCTTTTCTTAATCCAATTTAAACTGTATTTACCAATACTTGTTAAATTTTAATAATCATCATGTGTTTAAATATATTGTATTAAAATATTAGTACTTACTAGTGTTTTTAAAATGGCATGTTTGTTTTGAACTAAAATACTTAAATTCTACTAGTATCTACGTTGTACTTTTAAAAAAACTTTTAATATTTACATGTTATATATATATATATATATATATATATATATATATATATATATATATATATATATATATATATTCTAAAATGTTTGTACCTGGTTGTACTTAACATGTCACGTATTAGTATATTTTAAACTAATATATGTACCTATACATAAAAAAAAACTATACACTACTTTTATGTTCTAAATGAATATATGTTTTTATCTCGCACTAAGAGTGGTATTGGATTCTTGTTAAAAATCTCAAATCCAGATTTTAAAGATTAAGCACGTTTTAAGGTCCCTACAATACTATTTAATATTTTATAATGATGTATGTGTGTGTGTGTGTGTGTGTGTGTGTGTGTGTGTGTGGGTGTGTGGATGTATGTGTGTATATGTGCGGGAACGTTGGAAGGACGATTTCTCAAAAACTGTAATACTTAATATCTGTTAAATTACGTTTTTCTCAATCGGTCATTACTGAGAAGAGCTGAAAAGGTTTTGGTAATAAACCCGCTACCTGTAAGTAACAGATTCTTAAATAAAAATCTTCTATTATTTTTTGAATTTTCTTGCTAGTAATAAACAAAAGTAAAATCTCTATCGGACATATAAATATTCTATTATATATTTTATAGATTTATAGATAAAGAAATTTAAGATATATAATAATCTATTGTAATAGATCTCACAGCCCAAATCATGTCATGGAAATCAATTGAAAAATTAAAATGTTTGTAACTGACAGATAAATGTCAGTGTCAAAAATCCAGCGACATTACAGAAGATTTTTTCTAGGAAGTACGTACATTTTATTTCTTATTGTATTAATAGTAAAATATTTAAAATTATAGGTATATTACATATGCCCTTCAAAAATTCTGTCAATCCCGATAATGAATTGGAAACATTTTGAAAAATTAGAAGAGTAGGACAAAATTTCTTCATAGAATGAATTTCAAATTAAATAATCTAAATATAAGGACTAGATATAAGTAATTTTTTTTCTGTAGATTGTAAGTATACAAAAAATGTTAAATACAATAGGGCGCGAGCAGTCATGTGCTTGTTGGCCTTGATAAGCAGATATGAGGGCCCGTGTCAGAATGATAGCTAGTAATTATATACATAGATGTCAAATATCATAATTTTTCATTCTAAATTTGGTGATTTTCCAATTCTATGTGATTTATTTTCCTCGACAAGTAAATTCCACACTCCTGGTGACAAATTAACTACGGGAATTTAGAAAATCTTGAATTTGTACATAATTACTA